>CM042016.1:37154003-37321503 GCA_023525715.1 Cichorium intybus | reverse complement strand
ATATATTTGAGTTTCCTTTTTATCTATTTATTAAGCCTTAGACCATAGACATTAAGTCGCATGGCTACTTATCTTTCAATGACTTTTAAGTCATTTAGAGTCTATGTTAAAGGCTTGGTCAATAAAGACTTATAATGTAAATTTTATAAAGTTTTTCACATTAAGTCTTTTTATACCACTGCTCACTGTTCTGTTCGTAACTTGTGAACCGTGAGTCCAAATAAAATGTTCTATACATTTCTAGAAACTAGACTCGTTTCTTATGTTTCTCTTCTAACGTGATTTTATCCGGATTCCGCCATGATTTTTTGTAATACAATATGCAAATTCTATGATGTTTGCCATTACGTACTTTAATGTGTTTTTCTTATGTTTTTATTAATTCATCACTTGCTACTACATTCATTAAGCTCTTAATTATGTATGGTCTGATTATTGGTGTTAAGATACACTTTAAGGCCTTCATAATTGGTTAAAACATGTAGTACTTGAAGCTAATGACCCAAAGGTTGCAAACTTTTATTATTTTGAACACACCCCTTTATTAAAAATAATTCTAATAATCATCATATTCTATTCATAAATTACCATTTTATGACTTATACTCTTTATAAATCCAAATGACCTCACTAAGACGTATTAGTCTTTGATACTTATTTTAATAGGATAAAAATGCTAATAATCAAATAATAAATCAATGTAGCATATCTTAATTAGCTAAGTCTCATAATCATTAAGGAAAACTAATAAATATCTACTTACATATAATCTAATTATTGATAATCCACAATAATTGTATTTAGTCCAAGACAATATGTCCCATCATTTGAATACTTATACATTTGTATTTTATTTAACTAATAATGCAAATTGTGTGATATTTGCTGTTATGTACTTTAATGTGTTTCTGTTATATTTTTATTAATTATTCACTTGCTACAACATTCATTAAGCTCTTAATTATGTAATGTCTGATTATTGGTGTTAAGATACACTTCAAGGCCTTCATAATTGGTTAAAACATGTACTTAAGCAAATGATCCAAAGGTTGCAAACTTTTATTATTTTTAACACACCTTTTTATTAAAAATAATTATAATAATTATCATCTTCTATTTATAAGATACCATTTTATGACTTATACCCTTTATAAATCCAAATGACATCATTAAGATGTATTAGTCTTTTGATACTTATTTTAATAAGATAAAAATGGTAATAATCAAATAATGAATCAATGTAGCATATCCTAACTTTAGCTAAGTCTCATAATCATTAAGCAAAACTAATAAATATCTACTTACCCATAATATAATTATGCGAGAATTTCGTTTACGTCATTGCAAACTTGTATAATTATTTATATATCCTTATAAAAACTTAAAATTACGCATATATCCTTACAAACCCTAAAAAAATTACATATATACCCAAAAGATTAATTTAATAATAATTAATCATTTTAAAAATTAAAAAACTATTTTTTATTCTATTTTTTATAATTTTAAAAACTAATTAAATTGGCAGTGGTTAACCTAAAACTTAAGATACGCAATTTGCCTTTGTTTAAATTATAAATATTACATTTACCTCAACATTTATCCACCTTACGATAATTGAATTTCTCATGAAAATAAATGGGAAACGTTCCTCCTGCAACTCTTAAAGTTAAGACCCATTGAACCTTTATCTTTCAAATAAAGCATAGTAACATTTTTCATGTTGCAAGTAGAAATCGATATTTGATTCTATATGTTTATTTCAATTATTAAATTGTAGGAACATTGCTGTGTTTGGCACGCCACAATTAGCGTATAAACTAGCTTTTTTTTCGGGCTTTTATAATTTAATGTGTTTGGGAGACCAAAATATAGCTTTTAAGTTAGCTAGGTAGTCAGTTTTTTTATACGCTAGTCTATGTAACGTATGGAGTGGCTTTCTCAAATTTTTCCCATTTTACCCTTGAGAGAAGAGATCAGATATCAGATAGAGTCTTCATGTTTATCCAATTCCCTCCAAATCACTGCAATTGGCTTTATCTCGTAAACAAACTCCCTCCAAAAATCGCTCCAACTATCAATCGATTCCGAGTCGATCGTCGATTTCTATAAAGCATGATGTGTACGGTTCAGTCGATTCCTCCCAAACAAAAGGCGGCGATTATCTACACAAGCAATCGATCAGCAAAACAAGAAAAAGATTTCTGTCAATCGTTGAAGATCAGTTTTCTACACAAGGAGTCAGAGTCGTTAAGCAGGTTAGCATCTATTTCTCTATTTACATCAATCGATTTGTTTGTTTCTACTGGAATCGTTAATCAGTTAGCATTAATTTACTCCAAGAAAAATGCCGATTGCAATTGTTGATTATAATGGCACATATTTGCATCGATTTATCTGTTTATATTAACAAATTTGTCTATTTGTATCAATAGTTGCCTTGAGGTCAATTGATTTCTCTGTTTGTAGCATTCGATAGGTCAATCGATTTATATGTTTGAATCAATTTATTGTTTGAATCAATTTATTTCCCTGTTTGAAGTAAACATTTCTTTTCTAAACTACACCATAATAATCCTAGTTTGTAACCACGTGTAAGGTAGCAACTTTAATGATTTTCCACATGAAGTAACTAAACAATTATATATAATAAAGGGGAGTTAATTTGAGATGAACTTGATGTAGATTACTTTCTTGACTAGGACCTTGTCACTTTGCTTTTAATAAAGAATGTTCAACATATCTCCTGCAATGCAAGTTGAGTCTACCGGAAGAGAAAACACATTCTTGTGGCTCACATAATGTAAATCCCTTTTTCATAATCCAAAATCCCTTGTGTTGCTCCAACTCCCAACTTCAACTAGATGCATCTCTTTATGCTTTATCCTAAATGATAAAGCATTTAACTCAAAAAGTAAACAGTTCGATTTAGAACCATTGCAATAAACCTGATTGTTTTGAAATAAACAATAGTTACTCTATTACTTCTCTTTTGGTCCTTGCATCTCCAACTTGGTGCTGTTTGTTTTTTTTGACTTAAATGCTTTATAGAATACACACTAAATCCGTTTCTAGTTCATTTTTTGTGTAGTAAAATACATCCACTATTACCTTAATTAAGCAATTAACATTGTATTCGTTTTACACATTATAGGACAATACTAGATGAAATTTTACATGTTTTGCAATGTTATTTTATGAATACCAACAGAAGTTAGTTATCTTTTATGTGATTAAAGAAATATTTTTGGATTGACGGTCTTTTTAGGTTTATATTAAGAATCATGTAATATTTAGTTAAACTGTTTATAAGTAATTTGTATTCATTCATAGCTTTTAGAAGAAATATGGGTCCTAAGAAAGATTCTGAAGATGGGGTAACATGGAGCAACGAGAATACTATAAGCTTGTGTGATGTTTGTATCAACTATATAACAAATAATGGACGTGGTCAACTCATTAGATGGCGAGACATAGAAGAAATGTTTGTGGAAAAGGTTGGTAAACATTGTCCCTCTAAAAGCTTAAAGAACAAGTATGATAGCATGAAGAAAGATTGGCGCCTTTGGAAATTTTTGAAAACGGGAGAAACCGGATTAGGTTGGAACCCAACAACCGGAAAGCTAGATTGTTCGTATGAATGGTGGGAAAGAAAGCTAAAGGTATTGATTACTATTTGCTAGTTGTATTATTCAAAAATATATTATTATAGAGCCTTATATATATTATTTTAGGAGAAACCCGACGCGAAAAAGTACCGACATAAGGGAGTTTGTCCTCAAGTTGAAGAAAAATGGGATCAACTGTTTGGTGATGCTGTGGCAACAGGAGCAGGTTGTGTAGCTCCTTCAGCAAATCCAGGTTTTGTTGATAAACCAGTTAATGACGTAGAGGAGAATGAAAATGTCAATGGTTTAGCTGAAGAGGCTTTTCGTGAATACTCACAATATTCTGGAGCAGATAACCTAGATGATCAAGAAGGTTCCTTTTGGCATAATTTTGCTAAAGAGGTTACCGGCAAGCCTACAAACTCGGATGTTCCTAAAAATAAAACCAAAAGTGTGAAGCGTAGAAAAAGAGAGTCTGGGGGTACTTCTTTAATGAGGGAACATATAGAAAAGGTTCATGACATCCATCATGAAATTGTGGATTTGATCAAGCAAGGTACCAACAACAAAAAGGACGACATAGGAACTAGTATTCGTATGGTCATTGATATTATGAATCGAATAGCTGCAAATGATGATCTTGTGGTTGGTGGGGAAATTTGGTGTCATGCGATGCATATGTTTCGAGATCGAGATAATAGAGATATATTCTTCGAGCAACCAAGTGATGATGCTAGATTGGCCTGGTTGAAGTTTTCTCAATCAAGAAACTTAACTTGAAGAATTTATTTTGATTGAAATATTTCATTAGTACATAGGTTTTTATTCAAATTTATCGATGTTTAGACTTAGTAGAATATTTTGTCTTTTAATTTGATGACAATATGTTTTATTTGCAAGACTTTTATGTTTTATTTGAGTGTAATCTTCGATGTTGGAATTTATTTACTTATTTGATTTGTAATGTTTCTAATAAATGCAGCGTGAAATGGATGACACTCAAAGGAATCGACTTATTTTACTTTTAACATTGAGTAGTATGGATGAACATGTAGCCGTAATTAATTATTACTACACTCATATTTACAAGGAGCCGTGTATGACGTCACAACAAACAGGAGAAGCGTGGATGAAGGAGGTGTTGAATGGTCATCCAATACGATGTGTTAATGCTTTTCGAATGAGTGCTAGTTGTTTTAAAAAACTTTGTGAAGACTTAGAAAAGAATTATAGTTTAAAGTCAAGTGATAGAATATCCGTAGAAGAAAAGGTTGGGATATTCTTGTATACACTTGCACTAGGTCTTTCAAACAGAGATGTTGCTGAGAGGTTTCAACGTTCTGGAGAAACAATTAGCCGAGCTTTTCATGATGTGTTGGAATCCATATGTGGACGGAGTAAAGGGTTGATGGGTCTTGCACGTGAGTATGTTAGACATAAAGATGCAACATTTCAATGTATACCAACTCATATTGAAAATGACAGTCGATATATGCCTTATTTCAAGGTAAATGATCGTGATATTTTATTTCCATACATTTTATATTTTAATTAAAACATTTAATTAACAGGATTGCATTGGGTGCATAGATGGTACGCATATAGATGCTTGTATCCCAACTGTCGAACAACTAAGATATAGGGGAAGAAAAGGAGTCCCTACTTTCAATGTAATGGCTGTATGCGACTTTGACATGTGTTTTACGTTCATATCCGTTGGGTGGGAAGGATCAGCACATGATACCCGAGTGTTCCTTCATGCAATTGGGACACCTTCTATGAATTTTCCTGTGCCTCCAGAGGGTAACCTAGTTTCATATTTGTTTATAATTTTTGCACTAACAATCATTTGAATATAACTTTTACTTATTTTTTTCATATAGGAAATTATTATGTAGTAGACAAAGGATACCCTGATCGAAAAGGATATATGACACCATATCCGCGTCTTAGATATCATGAATCACAGTTTGAAAATGCACTTCCAACTAATGCTCATGAGGCCTTTAATCGTGTACATTCATCTCTTCGAAGTTGCGTCGAACGTTCCTTTGGAGTGTTGAAAAAGAGGTGGAAAATATTGCACAGAATGCCAAAATATAGTGAGAAAACGCAAATAGATGTGATAATGGCAACATTTACCCTTCATAACTATATTCGAAGGAATGACTCGACAGATATGATTTTCAACATCGTTGAACAACATCCCGATTACATACCTTCAGAAGAACAAAACAACCATTCAACATCCAATCATGCGAACAATCGAGAGTCACGTCACGAGATGCGAGAACTTCGTGATAATATTGCAAATATGATATGGGATGCAGGAAATTTATTTTAAAATCTGAAATCTTTTATTTAGTATTTGATTTAATTTTATTTAAGTTAATGTATTATGTTTTTTTTTTAAATATTGGATTATTTTTGTGCATGTCCTTTTATGTCATTTTACGATTTCCAGCTAGTTTTATCAGTTAGTTTTTACCAAACGTCTTTTATTATCCGCTAGTTTGTCAGCTCAGCTACTTTTTCAGTTAGCCGCTAGTCTTCTAGCTACCCGCTACTTTTTCAGCTAGCAGCTAGTTTTTCAGTTAGTCTGCCAAACATAGCCAAGAAGAGTTAATGACGTAGTGTATACTTTATGTCCTTTGGCATATATCTCGTTAAAAATGCTTATTCTTTTTTGCATTGTTTATTTTATTAAAGCACGTAATGGTTGTATTGTTGATCGAAGGCTTTAACTTCTTTTATAAATTCAGTTTTTTTTATTTTTAAATGATTAATTATTATTAAATTACTCTTTTGGGTATATGTGTAATTTTTTATAGTTTGTAATGATATATACGTAATTTCAATTTTTATAATAATATATAAGTAATTATAGAAGTTTGTAAAGACGAAATTCTTCCTATAATTATTGATAATCCACAATAATTGTCTTTAGTCCAACACAATATCCCATTATTTTAATACGTATGCATTTGTATTTTATTTAACCAAACCCACAAGCCCATTTTACTTAGCCCGTTTAACTAAATAATCTGATCCAATACGTTAAACCTAGCCCAAAGAATATAAGTGTAACTACCGGAGCTTCTACATTATCCGGCGTCGAGTTCTCCTAGCCACACGCCACCGACCACCAGCAGAAGCGGTGTTCACCGGCAAGCGATAGCTGCTTCTTTCTAGCATCTGATTTGAAAACTATTGCTAGACCGTGTTTCCTACTTGTTGCAGCCATGTATACTCGTTTTCATACACCCTCTGAACCACCGCCCCACTCGGCAGCTTACAAACCGGCGTAGCGGCAGAACAGAGACCGAGCTCTTGCTGCTGGAATAAGACATCATCCCCAAAAGCCAAGCAAAAATATTTTCGTCTACTTGCCTCATATCTTTCTCGGTTCAATAAACAACACCAACAACAGCAGTGACATCGTTGCTACCCTTCATTTCCTTATGTGACCCGAACAAACACACAAATGTACAAAATCTGCTCGTGCATCTGTTTCTGATTATTCATGCACAACCATGTAGCGGTTTGGAGCTTTGACCTCCGTTACTATTCGCTGCTTGCGTTACCGTCGCTAGATCATAAATGGAGTTCTCGATGTCTCTCCATTCTGACGCCAACGACTAATCCAAGCTCGCAACTGGTCCCTCTCTCTTCTTCGGCCCTCTGGCTGATTCACGAACACACACACACACACGAACATCGATCCACTGGAACTTGAACTCGCATCAGGAACATAAACACCCGTTGTCCTCTCCCCTTTCGCGTCTCTCTAATCTTTCAGTTTCTCTCTCGGATTGGGGTAGGAAGGGAACGGGGAAGAAAGGAATTGCGTGAATCTGAATTAGGTTATGCATGTGGGATCGCGTTGGGGTCTAGGAAGGAAGAAGATAATGACGTGTGAGAAGAATGGGAGGACTCGATCGCACACAGTCATCAAAAAACCCAGACACTCAGTGATAAGCATGCAACTTTCCCGATTTGCAACAAAGCTCTCAAAGTTACCCAAGATGGCAAAACTGTCCCCTTATCTTACACATATTGACATTAAAAACCCTTGAGTTAAGAGCGCACTAAATATAGTTATTAGTTTAGTTGATTTCTCATCATTATTATTTATTTAATATAATAATAATTATTATTATTTTTAAATTTAACAAGCGCGCTAAAAATTCTACGACAAAACACGAGCGTTCCACTTGCAGTAGTCCCTAATGTATAACTCTAGAGACTAATAGGAAGCATAGTATGATTCATCTTAGATCGAACCATATATGATACTATTCGATTTCCTTTTTAGATACACCGGAGCAGGCTGTGGTGTTCCAGGTAGACTAGAATGTTGAAACAATTTTCATAGTTCCTTATACTATCGTTAAATTCTTGGCTAAGAAACTTACTATCCTTTCTTGGATCAAAGAACATTATCCTATTACACAGTTGATTCTTTACTTTGTTTTATAATGTCTTGAACACATCAAATGTTTCAGATTTATAAACTCAACTTATACCTTACAAAAGGTAGCGAAGTATCTTTGATTATTTTGTAGTTAATTATATGGTCTATATACATCATATGTACCAAGTCTAGCAGATCATTGCTCCTGCCCACCAAGTCTAGCAGATCATTGCTCCTGCCCATAATTGCTTGTGAGTAATAATGCGTTCTTATCTCTGTTGATAAAAAAGACTTACATTCATCATAATACTTTCAGTAAAATGATTTATAAAACCTTATCTACTTGGACTTTCGGTTATGCTTTTTTAGTTTTACGACCATGAAGAAAACTTCCACGAATACGTTTGATCCAAACCATTTCGATGCTTTTGAATTGTTATTTAACTATTTTACTAGTTTCAAGATGTATGACATTGTTATGTTTTAAGATAAAGAACCAAAATAACTTTTATTCAAAATCTAAGTCAAAACCATCTCGTTGTCCATTATTAGATCCAACTTTTTGTGCTTTAATTTTACGCCTCATTTCAGTCCCTACACATTAATAAATGTCAGTATTGTACCTTGTTTCTATTACATAACAGGTATAAGTAAAGTGCTATAGATTTAAATATACCTGACACGTCATACTCTTTTACTTGTAGCTTCTTCAGCCTCATAAGATATATTGGGCATCTATGCTTGCATGTCCTGTTTCCTTATAGTGGAAACAATGTATTTCCTTAGAATTACTTGATTGAGGTATCTTAATTAGAATCCTTCCCATGGGAGAGCTTGGTCTTTTTTCTCTTGGGTCCTCTTTTGAGAGCAGTGGTATTGGATATTTTGGCCATGGCATACCCTACTTTCTCCAGCATGCCTTGTAATTCTAGGAAATATACTTTTGAGTTCTTAATGTTAATGTCTGAAATTAACTCCTTATAAGAACCAGTCACCGAGTTGAGGACCAAATCTGTAGCCAACTCCTGACTCACTGGAAAGATTAACACCCACATTTGTCAATATATCCCTTTATCTCGATCACATGTGTATTGAAACTTTCTCCCTCATGCAGATTGCATCCCAAGAGATCTTTCATGACTTCAAGTCTTATTGTTTAACCCACCCTTGGAACATGTCTTTAAAATAGTTAATTATGTTAGATGTACCAAGACTTCTCAAACTTTTTTGAAGCTCAGTGATCAGGGCGTCTAACATAATACATGCCATGGCATTTGAATCATTTAGAAACCTTTTATGATCGTCTATTTCAGCTCTACTGGATCTAGATGTAGAATCCTTAGGAATTGGTTCCTCAATGGTACCAAGCTTTCCCATAAAATCAAGTACTCTTCTCAAGTTTTGGAACCAATGCACATAGTTTATGTCATTGAGCTTATTTTGATTGATGAGACATCACTATGTAAAACGTGGGATAGAATAATTGTCACTTGACAACATCTATAAAGTAGAGTTTGTTTTAGTTAGTTTTTTTAATAATCCTAAGAAAATAATTACCCTAAAATTATTTTGACAAGCCTAAGATCCATGTTTCGCATTTAATTGTAAAACGATTTGCCATAATTACAATAAGAAGTTATTTAAATAGGCAATACTTTTTCCAGTTTCAATCTCTATGAAACTCTTGGATCTGTCAGAATTTATCAACTTTTGTCAATTGGCATGTCAATCCATTCCATTCTCATATTTTCTCATGACAAATTTTCCGTGAATCACAAGCTCAGATGATAAATCAACCATGCAAAAGTCACATGACATCCGACCTGAGATTCTCGAGTTATCACAAATATCACATCATTTTGACAAATACTCTAACTAACGCGTTACATTTGATACTTCCCACATAGAAATACTGTTAGTTAAATATGTGTTTTTCGACTTACATTTTTTAAAACAGGGTCTGTTTTATTTAGCTCAAACATTTTAATGTCATTTTGGCAAACGATAATTTTAAAACTTCTTTAAAATTTTTACCTCCTTTGGTAGTCTTCATTATTCTTTTATTATATTTTCTAAACTATTAAACTTTCCTTTTTAATCTAAAATTTTTACAATTAAAAAGAAATATACAACTAATAAAAGCACAAAGCAAGATAAAATTTTCAATTTTACAATTTCTAAACCACCCAAACATCACACACTTAAGTCAAGTAAAAGCAATTGGTTACCAGATCCATACAATCTTTAAAATTTGGCATTTCAGTGAGAGCACTTAAGCGTCGCAAAATATATCAACAATAAAAGTATAATAACTACTAAACAACTTTAGTAATAGCTTTGAAGCGTCACCATAAAAACCCAACAACACTATTTTAGCTTTAATAAAACTCATCAGATTTCGTGACAATTTTATATTTATGTTGCTTTACTATGTATGTGTCAATAAAACCATGCTTAAAACATTGTTTTGATACAGATCAATTACAAACACTTTTAATAGAAAACTGATCTTTGTTTTTCTATGTTTATGTCACTAAAACACTTAACACCACAAAATAAAACAAACATATATATAAATTTTGTATGTTTTTAATGTTGCAAAAAACATCCAGAACATTATATATAATTTTTGAATGTTTTTCATTTTCATAATCTACATATATATTTAAAAAAATTAAGTTACCAACACTTGGATCATTAACGTTTAACTTTTATTAATTGAATCATATGCCAAACACAATAAAAATATTTTTTAATCAAACAGGTTTGTATTGAATAATGTATACATATAATTTTCCCAGTTAAGTGTACAAGCTTACACCTCATGAACATTGTATTTATAGCAAAATAAACAATGGGATCTGATACCTTTGTTTGATTTAGATGAAAATAAACATTTATAAGATAGCAGCGAAAGTATAAAACCATAAAAGATATATATCCAAGAAGGGATCCATGTTCAATAAAACTTGCAACAAGAACCAATCTAGAATCATAATTAGGGTTGATACCTTTCTTGATATTGGATGAATTAGAGTCCAATGTAGCATCCCTCTAGTGGAATCATATCGTAAAATGTATATCAAGCACCAAAAGTCGGATTCTACAATGCTACAATCTGAGAACTCCCACAACCTGTGAGAATAAGGTTGCTTGTGATCCAAGTAACTCAAACCCAGGCTTTGATTATTGTTTTTGCAACCTGAGAAGCAAAGAGAGAATGAACGGAAGAGAGAGATATAGTGAGCATGACCTAAGCGGGTGGATATGGTCGTCGATGTCCAAAATAGTGATGGTCGATGTTAGCTTGAGGCCGAAACTTAGGTGGATAGAAAGAGGGAGGGGTGACATCTCCTTGGGGTGGAGGATTAGCATTTGTGGTATTGTTCCTTGTTCCCTAACTGTCACAACCCTCTATTTATACTTGAGGTTTTCCCACCCACTTTGATATCCCTATCAATGTGGGATACCATCAAGTGCTTATAAATCTAGATTAGTGATTATTCTAATCACTTATCAAGTTTGGATTTATTTTCTTACCCCTTCAAACCTCTATTTATACTTGAGGTTTTCTACCTTTGACAATTTTTTGATTAATCCTGCTATGTGTGTAACCCATACAAACAATACTATTATAGAAATGCTTAATACTTGTGAGACACTAGGCATTGTTCGAACAAATATTGAATGCTTTATTGTCGATATTCCACTACAAATAAAATGATATTTAGTGGCATAGAAAAAATGCCACAAAAAACTCAAAAAGTGCCACTAAAGACCTCCCACACAATCAGCGGCACAAAAAAGTGTCACTAAAAGCCCTGCCACTAAAGACATTTAGCGACACTTTTTGGTTGTGTCGTTGCAGCCTTATTCAGTTTTAGTGACACTTTTTTATTCTGCCACTACATCACTTGTAGGTTTTAGTGACACTATTTTTATGCTCTATTTAATTGATAAAATAAATATTATTTTCATGCTTTTAATGCCACTTTGTTCAATACAAACAAATTAGATTAAAAATTATGAACGATTCTTTTTAAATTTAAATAGAACATACAATAATAATAAGACAATTAAAATAATAAATTGAAACACACTATCGTTTATTCAATTCAAACTTGTCTAACAACAATATTCTCAATATTTAAAACATGAATGTCTTCCTAAAAGTTTAATAGTCTAAACGGTGTACTAGTTCTCAAAACTTAAATTATCAAATTAACTGCTTGTTGGAGTAGAAACATAGAACTTGATTTATCTCAAAATTTGATAATTGCTCCATCTACAAAAACACCAAGTGTCCACATGAAAGTTATGAAATAATCTATTATAAAAAGTTCAAAGCATAGGGTGTAAGACCCGTATCCTGATTATAACATATACTTAAAATAAGAGTGTTAGGAATTATATGATTTTTGGTAGTTATAAAGCTAAGAAAAACTTTAGTTACAATTTCATATGAAAATCAGCATTTTGTGTCGTTTTTAGAAAAATCATAATTAATTCTAGAAAAATCGTTTGGACCTCAAACCAGTGCACAAAGTTTACAAATTGAGTCTAGTACAATTACCAAAAATAATAGTAAGCTTTAAAATGACATTATCTATGGTAAAAAATGCAATCTTTACTGATTAGTTCGGAATTGACAGATTAGATAGTCTGTTTTCAAAAATTCATAATAAATCATAGAAAAATCGTATAAATACGTAAAATACATCCCTGGAAAGGTATTGAGATAAATTTCTGGAATATCAAATAAAAACGTGAATTTCATGGGTTTAAAGTCGGCTAAACCAGTCTTGAACAGACTGATTCTAGAAGGTCTTAATTTCAACAAAGTTATATTATTAAAATATTTTGTCAAATGTGTCATGCCATTTTTTATTATAGAATTCAAGTATAAATACCCCTCAAAACATCTCATAAACCACACAACTAAATCTCAATCCAATATATAGAGGTTTCTAAGCACTAGAGTGTAAGCAAGTGAGCGGAAGGAAGCTTAAAAGCCTAACGAAGGAGTTATAGATCTCGACGACTGGTCATAAGGTAACTACAAACCTTTCTATAGCTTAATTAGGTATTGTAAAATAGTTTTTGTTAAGAAGTAGAATATTTAATAAGTATAACATATGTTATATTATACTCATTTCTAACAATAGTAAACAAAAACCTTAAAATGTCGTTATTATAACAATTCGTAATTTCCGAAAATAATACCGATTGATTTACTTACGAGGACGGTGACTAGGCCGATTACTTGGGATCTGGTTGTTGGATTTTCCGAAAGGCTAAAATGCTGAAAGGATCCTGCCACCCCATCTAATCTTCTACCTGGCCGTTCTTTACTTGATAAATCATGGAGTATCATATTGGAAATATTGAAGGGTTTAATGATGCGACTATAATATAGTTAAGGATTAAGAAATGATAGATTTCTTATTATGTTAACAGTTAAAGTTGAAGGAAATACAAAGCAGAGAAAGATAAACGATATAGTCAACTATAATCAGGTGAGTCTTCTCACTATACTATAGGTGATATTGCATGCGTAGGAAGGAAGATATGTTAGACTAAGGTGATCTTACCTGTTATGATAATTGTATGAATTATTGCTATGATAATGATTGTTTGTGGACGGAACGGGATAGCCCGCGAGCCAATAGGCGGAACGGGAATAGCCTGCGAGTCATTAGACGGAACGGGAAAAGCCTGCGAGCGATAAGACAGAACGGGAACTGCCCGTGAGTCTTCAGGCGGAACAGGGATAGCCCGTGAGTCTCACAGACATATGAATGGTTATTGTGTGTTGTATGTTATGTGATGGATCGTATGGTATTTTGAGGAACTCACTAAGCTCCGTGCTTACCCTTTCCCTATATAAACTACTGTTTCAGGTACATCAGGTACCATGGATGGCAAGGCGTGACGTGTATACACTATGCTGCTTCATTGGAGGACTGTTTTTGAATGGATTTTCCGCTATGTTGTGATTTCATTAACTTTTGTTAATCCTGGGATGTTTTCATTAAACTTATAAGTTATGGAATTTTGTCAAAATTAATTAAGTGGCTTTTCTTATATTGAAGTATCCGTTTAATTTTTTTTTAATTTTACCCTAAAATTTTGGGATGTTACAAGTTGGTATCAGAGCACAGCTTGAGAGAATCAGGCTCACTTAGTGAGTTTTGGACTCAAGTTGAGGCTTAAGAGTTTTCTTAAAACATTTTTACGAAATAAAGATGTTTTATGAAGGGTGAACTGAAGACACAGTGTATACCGCCAGCCGACGCCAGTATGAGAAAAGGGTTAAGTATTTAATATTGTGGATGTTAAAAAAAACATATGGTATATGTTTGCTGAAATGCCTGGTAGAGATCACACATTGTTGTATTATTATCTGCTATTTGCTAATAGAACTGTATGCTAGTGCCGATAGGTTGCTTAGAGACTTCCACTAAGTTGTATACAATATGGACTGAATAGTCATAGAATGTGTGAGTTGACCTTATTGCATGTTCTCTGTTTGGTTGTTGCCTTAAGGAAGATTCTCTTATTTGAAAGACTGTTTAGTTCGATATTGTATACAACTAAGTTTGCAAAACAATTTGTCATCACTGGAGGAAGTTCCGTCTTAGTTAGAATAGCAGGGTGGGGGTGGGATTCCAAGTATTCCTAGAAGGGTTGACATATGCCTTGTAAGGGCATATGTGTTAAAATTATCGATGAGAAGCGAATTGGATATTTCGAGACGGGTCTTGGAACGAACATGGATAGGTGTGGAAGGTAGTAGTAGAGCTCCTACTATCGAAAGCAGAGGATCTGCGTTTGAGTCGGGAGTTCGTCACGAAGGATCCAAGGAGCTGAGTATGTGAGTGTCTAGCATAGTTGACTTAAATGCTAGTGTAATGTGGTAAACCTTTATCCATTCGATTGGTGAATGTTGATTGTGAGGTTCAGTAGGAACAATTAAGATGTGATCATACCAGTTTGGTTGGATAGATCATGCTTAAGTTGATTACTGAGCTTAAAGACTCTTGAAAGGGAGAATGACAAAGTGCTATTGTGGTAGCTATTTTTCATGCAACTAATGGGCGCACAAGTCAGACAGGGACTAGAGGATGCAAGGGTGAGTTTTCCAACTCACGGTCAAAGAGGTGCAAGCGGCGCCTGAGATGATAACGGGTATGTTTGAGTCGACTCTGTACATGCCTGGTGCTGTGTAATAGTGGGGCTACCTACCCTTGTATTGATCTTGCTTGAGTGATTGATCAGGTCGTGTGGGTTGAGAGTCTGGATCACTCGCTCGTGATTGAGGTAACTGACGATAGAGGTGTTGACTAGGGTCGCAAGTGGATGAGTAACATATGGTGGTTGATGTAAACGTCTTTACATTATCGAAACATGTTTATTGAGATGGTGTTTGCCCCTGATGCAAGTTGTTGGCTGAGCAGAGTGGGCTTGGTTTTTGTTCAAGAGTAAGAGCTCGTAAAAAAAATTATAAATCGAATAAACAGACTTGGACTTTAGTCCAAGTGGGGGAGGAATACAAAATTAAGGGAACAACATGAATATTATATTGAATCGATGAAATTATTAAAATTATAGTAACACGTCAATATATTTAATTCATTACTACAACTTTATATTAATACATTAAGAAAAGTTTACAGAACTACTAACCTAAACCGGAGAATCAGAAAGAAGCGAGAAAAGATATTCTACACTCCAATCTTTGTCATCATTAGGTTGACTTGTACCTTCTTGAGGATTTGGAAGGGGTATGCTTTGAGTTATTGGAGGAGGAGCTCCAAGGTATGGGGTCTCGATAGGGTTGGAACCTGTAACCCCATGATTAGGGGCTAAATATTGACTCATTTGGGGCGTGTGTAAGTAGGGCAGTGATGAGGAAGAGCTCTAATTCGGAACCAGTTGGGGGTAGCTATAAGAAGGAGGAAACCAGGCTAGGTCACCTACAAAGCCTCAAAAATTCTCCTCACTCGAAGACTCGAGTAAACCAGGGTTAATACTACTCATACCAGAATTAGATGGCGGAGATTGCTGCTGTGTATGAGTTCTTGATGAAGTTTCCCCCTTTTCCTGAATTTTTCTTTTCCTAAATACAACCTTATGAGCAGCTTGTATTAGCTTCTTTGTGCCGTCTCTTAGACCCGATTGTGACCCTTCAATTATCGCTTTTTTTTCTTTTTTTAGGTTGGGTATTAAATCTCCCGATAATTCTGTTGCCTCAATAAATTCATTACCAAATTCCTGTGGCACAAATAACTTTAGTAATTTCAACCTTATGATATAAAGGAATTAAAAAAATGTAGTTCTTTACCTCAGCACGATCAATAAGGGTTTGCAAACTCGTAAGTTGTCGTTGGGGCCAATGATTGATACCTAATTCTCTACAGCGTTTTTTTAATTGTGTCGTTCCAATGTTGAGTTCCTTCGCAGCTTTCTCAATTGGTTCGTTAAAGTGTTCAGCTATTATTTCCCTACTTAATAAATGTCTGAAATCTCTTCCACTGCCACCTGCTATGTTTTCTGAACTAGAAGGTTCAAATCCAATTGTATTGTTATCATTCTGGATCATTTGAACATGATCCTAATTTTTTGACCCAAAGATGGACATTGATTCATCAAAATTAGTGGCCTCTATCGGTAATAATTGTTGGTTTTCAACTAAAATCTCAGGATTCTGAAATCCTTCTAGATTCCTTTGAATCAACCGAAGATGATATTGATATTGAAAACCAACCCCAAACTCGGGATTCAATTCAATATTTATGTTATGAGTCCTCTGTAATTGATTCTCATCCTGAATACCAGCCATGAATTCTTGATTCATGGGGACAAACTCACTGCTTGTTGGGTGCACGTCCATGAATGGATTGTACTCAGTTAGACCATCCACAAATGGGTCTACAAATAACACATGTCAAATGATAAAACAAAATAGAATACTTATAAATGGATCATTCAAAAGAATTTAACCTGGTAGAAGGCATGAAGTCTGATCAAGTGCAAAGTCAGATGCATGCATCGGATCATCTGAGTTAATGTTCAACTCGGGAAAAATTTCTGGCTCATCGTGGAGATGCTCTATTGGTAGTATATCTGGAAGACTGTACCATAATTCAAAATCAAACAAAACATTAGAAAGGTAATCGAAGTATGGATGATATATGTCTAGAATGTTAGAGTCACCAAACTCTATTAAGAATGATTGGTTTGAAGTACCCTCTCCCTGCGGAAAACCAGGTCCAGGGTTCGACAGATCGCCCATTGAAGATCTGTTTTCCATGACTCGACTTTAAATATGAGTTCGTTTACGAACAAACTAGTGATAAGAGAGGATGAGACTGAAAATGAATGATACTACATACATGTATATATAGTATCTTGCAGCTGGAACCGAAAGGACACACGGAACTGAAAGGACACCTCACGTTTTAATTACCGAAATTCAAACTAACTATAGTAGATGCGACTTTTCACTATCCCAAGTGACATTTTTTTCAAAATTCCCTGCTTGACTCTGGTGAGAACGAGATAATAAAGAGACTTTTGAAATAAAACAAAATTTTATGTCTCCATATAATGGAAATAGTTTAAAGAGTGTTCAGTACTCCAAAAAAAAAAAACTTACAAAAGATGATGTAAATTTTATATTTCGGTGAAACACAAAAATTTGAAGATTTTACAAAAAATAGACTTATTTAGCCAAAAAGTATTTAAAAGAAATGTTGAATTGAGGCAAATGTGTGTTGAAATATGACGAATTCATATAAATACGAAATAGTGTTAAAATTAGGTGTTGCAAGTTAACTAGGTTAACTATGTATATAGGTAGATTAGAAAGTACTAAATATGTACGGTAGATAGTAGTCGGTCAAGTCGATGTGTGAGACTGTGAGAAACAGTTAGAGTTTTTGTACATCTAGAGTAATTAGAAGAAAAGAAGTATGGAGTGGATGAGAATAATAGGACCTTAAGCATTATTACAGAGGTATGTGAATGTTGAAAGAGAAAGATAATTAAATCTTGTAAAGTTTCGGCAATAAGACGAGGAGGATTTTTGAAGGACACAAGGACTCGATGGGAAATACATAGAGGCGTTCGAGAATGCGGATTTCGGGACGAAATCCAAATAAGTGGGGGAGACTTGTAAGACCCGTATCCTGATTATAACATATACTTAAAATAAGAGTGTTAGGAATTATATGATTTTTGGTAGTTATAAAGCTAAGAAAAACTTTAGTTACAATTTCATATGAAAATCAGCATTTTGTGTCGTTTTTAGAAAAATCATAATTAATTCTAGAAAAATCATTTGGACCTCAAACCAGTGCACAAAGTTTACAAATTGAGTCTAGTACAATTACCAAAAATAATAGTAAGCTTGAAAATGATATTATCTATGGTAAAAAATGCAATCTTTACTGATTAGTTCGGAATTGACAGATTAGATAGTCTGTTTTCAAAAATTCATAATAAATCATAGAAAAATCGTATAAATACGTAAAATACATCCCTGGAAAGGTATTGAGATAAATTGCTGGAATATCAAATAAAAACGTGAATTTCATGGGTTTAAAGTCGGCTAAACCAGTCTTGAACAGACTGATTCTAGAAGGTCTTAATTTCAACAAAGTTATATTATTAAAATATTTTGTCAAAAGTGTCATGCCATTTTTTATTCTAGAATTCAAGTATAAATACCCCTCAAAACATCTCATAAACCACACAACTAAATATCAATCCAATATATAGAGGTTTCTAAGCACTAGAGTGTAAGCAAGTGAGCGGAAGGAAGCTTAAAAGCCTAACGAAGGAGTTATAGATCTCGACGACTGGTCATAAGGTAACTACAAACCTTTCTATAGATTAATTAGGTATTGTAAAATAGTTTTTGTTAAGAAGTAGAATATTTAATAAGTATAACATATGTTATATTATACTCATTTCTAACAATAGTAAACAAAAACCTTAAAATGTCGTTATTATAACAATTCGTAATTTTCGAAAATAATACCGATTGATTTACTTACGAGGACGGTGACTAGGCCGATTACTTGGGATCTGGTTGTTGGATTTTCCGAAAGGCTAAAATGCTGAAAGGATCCTGCCACCCCATATAATCTTCTACCTGGCCGTTCTTTACTTGATAAATCATGGAGTATCATATTGGAATTATTAAAGGGTTTAATGATGCGACTATAATATAGTTAAGGATTAAGAAATGATAGATTTCTTATTATGTTAACAGTTAAAGTTGAAGGAAATACAAAGCCGAGAAAGATAAACGATATAGTCAACTATAATCAGGTGAGTCTCCTCACTATACTATAGGTGATATTGCATGCATAGCAAGGAAGATATGTTAGACTAAGGTGATCTTACCTGTTATGATAATTGTATGAATTATTGCTATGATAATGATTATTTGTGGACGGAACGGGATAGCCCGTGAGCCAATAGGCGGAATGGGAATAGCCTGCGAGTCATTAGACGGAACGGGAAAAGCCTGCGAGCGATAAGACAGAACGGGAACTGCCCGTGAGTCTTCAGGCGGAACAGGGATAGCCCGTAAGTCTCACAGACATATGAATGGTTATTGTGTGTTGTATGTTATGTGATGGATCGTATGGTATTTTGAGGAACTCACTAAGCTCCGTGCTTACCCTTTCCCTATATAAACTACTGTTTCAGGTACATCAGGTACCATGGATGGCAAGGCGTGACGTGTATACACTGTGCTGCTTCATTGGAGGACTGTTTTTGAATGGATGTTCCGCTATGTTGTGATTTCATTAACTTTTGTTAATCCTGGGATGTTTTCATTAAGCTTATAAGTTATGGAATTTTGTCAAAATTAATTAAGTGGCTTTTCTTATATTGAAGTATCCGTTTAATTTTTTTTTAATTTTACCCTAAAATTTTGGGATGTTACATAGGGTGTCCATAGACACCTATAGGTAGAATGTAGAATCGTCCTTAAGTAACAATACCAAGTGTTCCTGTTGATTTCTTACATTCCCATTCTTCATTTTAGAGTTACAAAAGTTCAATCATAATGAGATTTGGAAACAATCTGTGCAAAGTCTTGGCTTAGAGGGTTCTGATCAGGAACCCACTTAGAGCATATGGCAAGTAGGGTCAAACCACAGGGACACGAGAATAAAGGTTTACACCTCTTTGTAGGAGGTACAAAAGTGACACAATGGGGGGGGGGGGGTCTTGCAATTGGAATGTAAAAGAAGATACAAAGGAATAGCATGCAACTAATTAAATTTGTAACAATAGTTGTAACGAGTCTAGTTCTAAGTTCTCGATGTTTACCATACAATATTGATTATGTCTTGATGCAGACTACAATTTGTAATCCTTTGTTGGAATTAAAAGGCTAGATGCGTTCTTATGTCTTTTACTTGTCAAGGTGTTCAATCAAAATTCTCTCGTTGAATAAAGCTTGTTTTTATAGTGCAACCTAAACACACTCATAGATTGTATATAAAAACTGCATTAAGTGTTTGTACAATTTTCCAACAACGTTCATCTTCACATACTCTCGGAAGTATGAAAAATGTGATCCCAAAGCGGAATTGACCGGTGGCGATTGGTTAAAGTTATATAACAAGAATGCTCATTATTTGTTACCAGACATTAAGTATATAAAATTATTAGTTTTTCTACTGGTCAATTAAGTTTACAAGAATTCAATTCATCTAAGTGGCCAATAAAAAAACCAAATTCAATACTAAAAATTGAAGCAAGAAAATGATCACTAGGACATAATCATAGATAAACATCCAGTCATATCCTTCAATCTAGATGATAAACATGGTTGAACAATGAACTAGATCTAGGGTTTCTATGTCTTTCGTAAATGAAACTACTAGAATTGTTTTCAATAAAATGCAAATAAACCAGATGTTAAAGATGTGATTCAGGCTTCAAAACCTTATTTTAAAACCTTCAGGAATCGCCACTTATGCTTGTTGCTACTATTTCTAGGTCATATGGACTGTGTGTCATTTCTGATATGCAGAAGTCCGCTATTTGTAGTGCTTTTTATTTGACCTTGGATAGTGGCGCTAATGTCTCAAATAGCACCGCTACTATAACAAACATTCTGATATTATGCGAATGCTATCTTCATTACCCGCCGTTATTCCATGACATTAGCATCGTGATGTCTTCACATAGCGTTGTTATCTTTAACTAGTAGGCGTTGCTAACTTCAATATTATAGAATTTTTCTTTCTGCTCCGATTCCGCTCCAGCTTTCGTCTTTTTCGCTTGATTATCTACAAATCATGTACAGTAACACTTTCCAAGTAAAGTTAGTATTTTCCAACTCGATTTGCATTAATCTATACTAAAAAACACATGTATATCGCTTAAAATATATGAAATAATAATTCGATATTAGGAGGGCATTTTGTCACTCTCTTTATGCGAGCTTACGGGATTTTGAAGGCTAATGCCATCCGAGGAATAGTCAGCTACGAGTCTAGGCCTATGGATTCCTCATTTTTAGAGGCTATCCACGTGGTTAGACAATTAGACATTTCAAGCGTTAAGCACAAGATTTTTCCAAACGAGCCTGCAGCAGCAGCCAATGCCCCTATCCAAGAGGAGCCAGCTCCATCACCACCATGCTAGAGGCAACACTGACAATCTCCTGCTCTATCGCAGGAGGAGGTGAGAGGTGAGACATGATATATGGCATGGGTTCATGCCAGATTAGACAAGGTTAAGGCGACGTTGGATGCCATTCGAACCCAACAACGATAGTTAGCTGAGTCTATGCTTTTACTTCTGTTGTGGTCGGAGATTGATCCATCGGGTCCGTATCCAGATAAAGATCCACACAGAGTCGGTCCTTGTGGAGCTCATCAGGACTCGGAGGGAGATTGATTAGTAGTTTAGGTATTTTGGATCTTTGTATTTAATTTATTTTATACTTTATGTTTATAAACAAAAACGATGTATTTATGATTTTATAAGTCACTTTTCATTCTAGTGCTTGAGTTCCATTGCAAAAAACCATCATAGAACGTTGGATTCAATTCAGCAATCTAGATCATCGAGTGATTTATGATTTGAGTGACATCAAATACGAGTGGTGTATAGAGACATTTCACGAGAATAGTGAGGGGTTTCGAGTAGTTTGTCGATATACGATTTGGCCAAGTGCGAGAAATTGCATTTTGGTTTAGTGGGTTCCTAATTAGAACCCTCTAAGCCAAGACTTATATGGAGTGAGGGTAACACCTTTTATGTCATATTCTTATCCTGGACACTGTGTATTTCAGCCTTGCGAGTTGTGACTGTCCATATTCTCTGACAACATTACGCATCGCTCCTTCTCTAACGTGGGCCACATCATACCTCATTACCTCGATGTAAAAGTTACTGGGAATTTTAAAACACGTGTCCTTCATTCATACGTGACGCGTTCACATCATTCCTCTACATTCTATTTGTGGTCTAACGAGGCATTTAGTCCAGTGAAAGTTCTTATGCTATAACAGTTCTACAAAGCATTCTCCGACCCATGCCAATCTTGCTACGACACCCTAGGAGAGTCTATTCCTTTTTCTCCCTTGATCTTTATTTTAATTTTTAAGCATACTATAGGGACATTGTATGATTAAGTGTGGAGTGGGGGTCGAAAAAGCACATATACACGCACCTAGGGCTTTTAGCCATTTAAAAAAATTGTGTTATCATTCTATCAATAATTGGACCATTTAATATAAATATATTAGAAATAATCCTACAAAAATAAGTATTTAGATTATATTTAGCTTTCGTATATAGTAATTGTAGTTGATCACCGTTCTAAGTAGACATATGAATTGTAAGATTGTAGGTAGTCAATGTGATTATTACAACATGTTTTTGCATTGTTGATGAATTAAACCCCTTAAAAACTTATTAGTAAATGATATTCTCGCCAGTATCATTTTAATTGTAAACAATATTGAGTCCTCATCAAAATGGATTGAGTTGGATTTCCAAGGTTTCAAATGTACGAGACTTATGTTGTTACTCAACTGAAGTAAAGGCCTCAATAAAACAAATAAATATGCTTAAACAAGGAAAATATCAAGAAACATAAAGAGCTTAAAGTTTATATTAAATTGTGAAATTGTACCATAAGATTGAGTTAGATTTCCAAGGTTTCAAATGTACGAGACTTATGTTGTTACTCAACTGAAGTAAAGGCCTCAATAAAATAAATAAATGTGCTTAAACAAGAAAAATATCAAGAAACATAAAGACCTTAAAGTTTATATTAAATTGTGAAATTGTACCATAAGATTGACACATATGAGGGAAATTCAATTTGTGGTCTGTGATAGTGTGAAACATAAGTCGGTAGGCTCGAAAATGGTGTTTCTTCCACCTAATTACCTAACACCAACTATGTTGGGATAATTTTGTCAAAAGTTCGTTACACGAGCTTCACAGAAGGGCATGGAGTTTCCTTAGTAGCTTATGGAATTTGAATGAATACACTCTATACAGTCTTGAGTCGAAAATTTATAATCAAAACTTTCATAGAAAGTCACGAGTTTAAGGTACGGGAAAAGTACAAAGTTAAGAAATTTGGTAATAATCAGTGTAGCATATTACTTTTCATACAAAAATGTTAGAATTGCATAAGCTATGTAATGCAAAATGATAATAAAGAATAACAATAAAGTGCTAAAAGTAAAAATATAACAAAGAAATATATACTAGAGCTTTTATAGATTGTGTACAACAAGGGTAATCTTTGAAATTTAGCAATAAGTCTTTAGACTAGGGAGTTTTTAAAGGGTATAGTTCTAGGGGATGTAAACATGAGTAGTTGTCACATTAGCGGCTTATTGCTTATGAGAAGGAAGTTTGTTTAGAACATGATCAGTTGAAGAGGAGTTGTAAAAACTATGTATATGATTCTAGGTAGAGTTTATTTCTTTATTTTTCTACGGTATTTATGGTATTTGTAATTTTAGCTGATTAAAAAATATTGATGCAAATGTTTTAAATGGTTGAATGAACTTTAGTTTGCTTGAGGACAAGCAAAAGCCAAATGTGACGTATTTTGATATAGCCATATTTTTACATATATTCTAGGTAACGTCACGGTATTTTTGGGATTTAATTGTTATAATTTGGACAAAAGGTACTCACAACATTTGGAATTTGCTATTGTACAAAGTTACGAGTTGCTGATCCAAAAAGGAAAGAACTAGAGGAAAATCTGGACCAAGATCAAAGTTATGAAGAAAGACAGTTGAATGGTAAAGCACGACGCCATGTTATTTTCATCGCGACGCTTCGCTCACATGGATAACGATGTGACCCTGGATAATGATTGTGCAAAAATCGGGATAACCATAAAGAACGTCGTGATCCGGAGGATGTAGCGATGCCTCCTGATGTCAGTTTAGTGTAATAAATAGGAGTTTTCTGCCAATCTTAGGGAGAGGCCAAAAATATTAGACTTATATCATTACATACAAACCCTATTCAAGGTTGTAAAAATCGCTTGACGGTAGCTTGGCGGTCGAGTGAGGTTAATGGATTAATCGGGGATTAGTCGGAGATTAATCGGAGACCCTAAATTATAAATGTATTCATTTAAAAATATATAAATATAACAAATAACAAAGTTTGATTCATTTTATTTCAAGATACATATCAAAGATTATACATTTCTTTATTTTTATTCTTTAATTTTGATTTTTTTTGGTTTTCTGGAGTTATTAAAGAGTGTTTGTGTTGTCATTTAAAAATAAAATAATAAATAATAAATTAAAAAATAAAAAATGATCGCCAACACCGATTAATTGGCCGCCAAGGCCGATATTTGACCGATTTTTGCAGCAAACCGTTAAGCTGGCCGATAAGGCCTAATCGTAATCGGTTGAAGACTGCCAAGCGACTAATCACCGATTAATCGGCCGCCAAGGCCGATTTCTGCAACACTGACCCTAGTCCACGTTTTTGACCTTCAAGGTGTTGTTTAAGGTACTTTAGAATAATTGGAGGCTAGAGGAAAGATTCCAAGCATTCAAATTAAAGGTTCAACCTTAAGAGCATTAAACTTCAGTTTTGGTTTTGTGTTTGCTATTCCTAAGACTCTCTGAATCTGAGTTTTTGTGTCTTTTTTTTCTGAATATGGGATTAAAAATCATAGTATGATACTTGCTTTTGATTAAAATTTAGTTTTTGGTTTGACTTGAAGTCTTGGTTGAGAAAACTTGTTTGCTTTATTATACTTGTTTATTCAAGAATAACATGCTTATGACTTATTGCAAAGGTTATGTAGTTTGAAGGACCAATCTGATTACTTAACTGAAATCATAGCTGAATTATCACCGATAAATGGGTATGACTAGTGATGGACCAAATCCTAGGGTTAAGTCATAAATAACTGAGCTTTAATGTATGTGTTATTTGCATTAGATGACCATTCTAAGCAACTTAATTTCATTTCCATTACCGCTGGGTTAAAAAATCCAGTATAATATGTATTAAATACTAGTAATAAGGGTAAGTACTTAACATGACCATTGTGATTACAAGTCCTTAAAATCATTAAGATTAGTATTCATGCCAAGATGCTAAACAGTCTATGAATCGTGAAGCAATTTTGATCAACCATTGCACTGTCACAAGTCAACCATAACTAAATATGAATGGATTCAACTAGAATACCCTTCAAAACCGTGTTTGAATATGGAATCTAGACCTATCCCTACATATTAAAACAATTTATAGATTTTTGCAAAATTCCCTCATAGTTTCAATTATAATTCCATTTGATTGTTAATTGTATTTACTTTAGTAATCATGCTCATTCCCCGAGAGTTCGACACTCGTACTTACCATCCCTATACTGTTATATGATTTGGTACACTTGCCTGGTTATGTTGTAGTCCTTGATCTGGTTAGTTATAGTTATAAATTTTAAGACTGGATTGAAGTTTTACATACACTTAAGGCCTCAAATACCCTAGTACAAGCTCTCAAATGTTCTAGAGGCTTGAAATGATTAAAATGAGGTGATAAAGGGCTTAAATCAGTGGTTAGTAGGGTCAAACTATCCAACCTAGTTGTTTTTCAAAAAACCGACCCATACATAAATTTTGGGTCCTTGGTAGCTCTCACACACCCTCATGCTCCTTGAGAGTGTGCCTCACTTGCTTTGGACCTAACCAGTTACTTGACCCCCACTCAATCGAGTAACTGTTTGAACCCTAACTTTGTACCTAAATAACTTGCTCATACAAACTTTGGTTGACCGATTGTTTTTGCATTACATTCTTTATCTCATTAGATTTCCATTGACATATTATAATTGAAAATTAGACATCAGTAAGTCATGTTCTTTATCATCCAGATAGTTCAAATGTAAACGTTTCTCATACGTAGAGAACATTCTAAGTTATGCAAATTTTCTCTTATTTTGAAATAATCATAATTGTTTCATATGACTTAAGGTTGAGGTGATTCTTTTTTATATGAATTATTTATGAGTACTACAACTTCTTTTTAGTGACATGTTCCTGAAATTCCATATATCTTGTGTTATTCGTTCGTGAACAAGGTTAACAAGTATTATTATTTCATGTGTTTGAACACTCATTTTCAAACAGTCATAATTGTTTCATATCAACTTTGAATTATTCTTTTTCCTATGTACTATTTTTAATATAAACTAAAGCATTCATTTAGAATAGTTCCTCTCATGAGTTCTAGATCTCGATTTATTAAGTATCAAACATGGCTCCTTCAAAATGTCAATATTTCCATCAACTTTTTTTGATTTTGTCTAACTTTGCAAGCTCTTAACTTATTCATATGAGTTCGGATATAAGTGATTCTTTCAGAGTAGATTTATTTTTATGCTGGTTACAAGTTTCATTTAAAGATTAGCTGCTTATCAGTTCTAAATCTCGAGTTTTTAGTCATAGACATAAGGCTTTGCACACTTGTCTCATTTTATTCAAAATTTTGATTTCTTATATTCTCTCCAAAATTACCCGTATGCATATATTACATGTATCAAATGAACGTATAAACTTATAATAACTCATTTAAAATTGGTTAAAGTCACTAAATCATATATTTATCACAATTGCCTAAATTACCCTTTTCACATCCTATATAATTAACATAATTTTTCGTTACATTCCAAAGTCATGTATACACTTTTAACATCCTACTTACACATAATTTTGGGCTGTTACATAATGTATATTAGGCGACGAAATGTATCAGAAAAAGTTTGATGCAAGCTATGTAAGTTCACATTTTATTTTCGTATCTTTGAATATTTTTGTTTGTTTTTATTGATGTGTGCTTATCGTTTCAAGGTAGTTTTAAATCTCAAACATATATAGGTTTTTCAGTAAGGGAAATGATATTTCCACTTAAGTGTTAGAATGTAAGATTCGTTGTCCCATTACTCCATAATACATGAATATAAATACAGCTATAAACCCTAACAGAGATTGGGCCAAGCCCAAACCTAATACAATAACATCCCCCCACAGTTTGATCGGGAGGGACGATGAAACTGAAAAACTAACTAAAACAAAACAACTAAAACAAAAAAAAACACTCTCAAATGGAAAAGAAAAGAAAAACTCAGGGACTAAAGTTGTAACATTCAATTTAAAATAAAGCTTCCAAGAAAGCCGGTCGTGATTCCTTGCGTATACTCTACACCACCATGCTTTGAAATTGCCACTGTAATTTCCCTCAGATCTGCTCAGTTCACATAGAAAATTTCATACAGCGAACAAGACACCGTCCCCCTCAACCAACCATCTCAATCCGACAACGACGAGATCGAAAAACCTAATCAACGACAGTGACCAATCCGGCCCTGCGTTGAAGATCTGGGAAAAAAAAAGAGAGTTCGAGAGAACAATCGAGAGCAGCGGGAAGAGAGAACGGGATAGAGAGGCAGAGGAAAAACGATCTGGTACGTAACTGACAATGAGAGGGAGCGGGGTGTCATCCCTACCGGAAAAAAAGAAGAAAGAGAAAGAGAGGCGGTAAAAAGGAGTAGCACAGGCGACGGCGACCGGCCGATGGTGCCATCGGGAAGAAGAAAGAGAGCGACAGTGAGGGGAAGCGGTATGGAAGAGATGTTATTTTTTTTTGCACCGGTGGTGGAGGTGTAGAGGTTCGAGAGAGGGGAATAGTGGTGTAGCGGCGTGGTGGAGTACGAAGGGTAACGACCGACGGAGGCTGCTGATGACCGGAGAAGAATACCGCGAGAGGAGAGATATCAGATTTCAAAAACAGAAAGAGAAATTGAAGATTGCATTTTGAAACAAGAATCGGAAAGCAGAGAGAGATAGAGAACCGACTTAGGTGTTGGCTCTTAAACTTCAGGGAAGAAAGGTTCGACCGAAAGGGATGAAGAGGTGGCGGCGGTCGTTGGTGTGGTAAGGCAGCGGGGGTGGTTGAGCTGGGTTGTTTTCGGGTGGATCTCCACCACCGTGACCCATATGTTGTAGAGGTATATGAAATCATCTTGGGTTAACAGTTGGGGATTGTGGGAATCGGACTGGGTGGTCTTCCATTTTATGAGAGCATCGACGGCTTGGGTGGTGGTGGAGGTAGAAATCGCCATTGAAGAACAGCGGGGGAGAAGGGTTTTAGGAGGAGAGCGGCGAAGAAGAGTGGGAAAGTTGGAAATAAGGGAGTGGATTGGGATAGAAAGAACCAAGAGGGAGGTACCTCCGACGACGCTAAAGGAATGTCGCCGGAGGTGGTGGCGGCGGCAGCACTGGTTGTGGTCAGAAGAAGAGATGAGAGAAGAATAAGTGTCGGCTAGGTTAAGAGCATGGCTCTGATACCATGTTAGAATGTAAGATTCGTTGTCCCATTACTCCATAATACATGAATATAAATACAGCTATAAACCCTAACAGAGATTGGGCCAAGCCCAAACCTAATACAATAACATTAAGAAATTGATTCATCCACATTAAATATATGATTTATTGACTTGCACGATAGCTGCAAGTGTGTTATACATCATGTGGATGAATCAATTTTCAAGTGAAAACATCTCTTAGGTATTTCATTTATTGTTTTGTTAAGTATATTTGAAAAAAAGTTTTGTTTCTTGTTTTGCCCTAACCACTTGCACCTGAATGTATGAAAGAGAATAAAATAATAAAAGAATGAAAAGGGGGGAAATGCTTTTAACACTAACCCCTTATGGTTAAAAAAATACAATAAATTGAAAATTGAAATTTCAATTTCGAACTAGATCTCTGGGCGTGGATTCAAGATTGAACGAGAAAACGAGAAAATAAAAGAAAATGAGTTTTAAAGCCAAAACAAAGAAAAATATAAATGAAAATTGAATTAAATCTATTTAAAATGAATTTTTGGAAATATATTTTCTAAATAATTTATTTTATTAGACTTAATTAATTTTATAAATTAAAAATGAATTTTCCTAATTTATTTTGATTTATTTCGGATTTTTAAAACATTTAAAAACAATTAAAATTAAAAAGAAAAGAAACAGCCGCAGCCCAGCAACAGGCCCAGCTCCACAAGCCCAAGAGCCGCATCCCACTTGCCTGATCCAGCCCGCATGCGACGTCCGGAACCCGCCTACCCGCTCCGGATCCGAACCCGCACCCGAAACCGGCTCCACTTGCACTCACAACGCAACCCGCATGTAAACCCGCCATCCGACCCGGTCCCCTCCACCTCTCCGATCCGACACACTCTCAAACCACACGCAGACCTAACCCGCCCCATATTCGATCCAGGACCCGAACCGTCCGAACCATTTATACTCACATCAGGGTCCGCGCGTCGACCCGGGACCCGACCCATCCGACAAAACCGCGTATTCAGACCAAAAAGTTACATTTTCACCCCCTAAACTTCCGAAAATCATCCAAAAACCACCCAAAACCATTTTACACCCTTTATAACCATTTTTTACACCATTTTTTCATTACAACACATAATTATAAACCAAAACTCTCTCAAAAACCTCTCCAACTTCCACCATCTTATTTCCAACCTTCCAAACACTCTCCAAAAACACCAAGAACACCAAGAAAAACACCAAGAACACCAAGAAAAACACCAAGAACACCAAGATCAACACCAAGATCATCAAACAAGAAAACCAAGATCACCAAGATCATCAAACAAGAACAAATAGAGACACAGTCTATTAGAAGTCCAGTCCAACCCTAAGCCAGTTCAGTCAATTTATTTGACGAACCTACTTGATAGACCAGTCGTTCCATAGTCCTGTTGTAACCCAGTTCAGTCAATCTATTGACGAACCTACTTGATATATATATATATTTATATAATTATAGTCATTTACATTATTTATCGTTTTATGTCTTTTAATTATAGTCATTTATATTATTTATCGTTTTAAGTCATTTAATTACTGCAATTTATATTATTTATATATCTTTCACACAGTAAACGGTGCAAACCTTTATTTGTGGCGATCAGATTATATATTTTTATTCTGCAACTCTTATTATTTATTCCGCATTTATCTTTTATATATATATATATATATATATATATATATATATATATATATATATATATATATATATATATATATATATATATATATATATATATATATATATATATATATTTGTCACACAATAAACGGTGCAAACCTTTATTTGTGGTGATCAGTCATTTTATTATCAAGAAAGTTCTTATTTTATATATATATATATATATATATATATATATATATATATATATATATATATATATATATATATATATATATATATATATATATATATATATATATATATATATCATTACTATATAAGAAAACCCTTTTCTTCTCCTGCCTCCTAAATCTCACTTGCACGTTTCCGATGATGCCACGTTATCACGTTCGAACGACGCAATAGGTCAAAATGTATCGGCACCGCTTCATATGCAATTCCTCGTGCTCTTATTCATATGCGTCGTACCCTTTCTCCATTCGTCACATGGCATTTACTCCAACAATAGCCCTGTATTCATCTACATATAGAGTATCAAGTTATGAAACGTTGAAGTTTCCCCATCGTCATCAGCGGTCACTCTTTTATGGAAAATTAGGGACACAAACATCGGTGATTTTGATGACGGTGAGAAATTTCTCCTTCTCTCTCCCTCTCTATCGACACATGGTCGATGAAGGTTGTCGGTGCATCCTTCGTTGATGGGTTCTGCCATGTTGTCTCTGCCCCGCTTCAAAATCTCTCAAATCTCAAAACGATAATAGTAATCGCTTTCACTGTTCATCTTTTAAACATCCCTACGATGGTGCCTAAATCTAATTGGCTTCATCATAATGTCGTAGATGAATCTGCAAGTCGCACCAGGTTATTCTCATTCATTTTCTTAAATTCATTGTTCAAGCATCCTAATTCCAAAACAGTTTGTAGGTTTGTGCCACCCCTTCCCGTCTTCTTGTTTTCCGGTTGTGACAATTATGTCTGAATAAAAAGGCTGTTTAATGTTAGTTCTTCATTTTTACCTTGATTTATTGGTTGTTCCTTTCTCGTTTAGGATTTTATATTCCAACTTTCATATTTTTCTCGGTACTTACCGATGTATATTTTGATGGAGACCAAAACAATAGCAAGCGCTTTTGGTTTCTCATCCGCAAACCACATTGAAACGTGTCCCTTAAATCGAGTCTTCTTTCTCTGCGCCAGCGTGCTGGTTTAGGGAGAGAGATAATATGGGTCTGAGTAGTTTGAGTCATGGCTCTAACGGTGTAAATAAAGAACATGTAGTTTCTTGAAAAAGGTGTCATCTTTTGTTTATTTCTATCCTGGACTTTTCATGGGTGTAAGGTAAATTGAGACTTCGAGTCATGAAGGTGCTAGGGGTTATATGGTTCCATCAAAAGGTGATCAATTAATATATCTCTTCAAACATTCTGCATGAACTTTATTCATTAAAAGTCTGATAATCTTGTATGTAAAGTTACTAATATAACAATCGCACACCAACTGTTCGATAATAATCCTCCAAGAAATGTGCAGTCTAAGTCTAAGACAATCTTTATTAATGGGTTTTCTTCAATCGGATCGTACAAACTACAATTAAGCTTATTTACCCAGATGCAAAAACAAGGCATCATTCGTATTCAATTCTCCTTTATGAGTGTTTTGAAGTGTTGTGCACATGCAAATGAGCTAATTAACATGGGCAACACGATTCTTGGTTGGATATTGCAAAATGGGTTCTTTTTTTACTACATTTCAGAAGTCCATACTTTACTTTATATGAAATGTGGGGCTTTTAAGTATGCTAGAAAGTTTATTTTTATTTTTGTGATTTTGTATCTTGGAAGAAGTGTTGTCACTCACCGCTGCTTCAAGTGGGGTTTATAGGTTTGTACTCTTTTCTTTAATAGTGTTAAATTTTATTCTCATGAATATCAACATTTGTTAAATGTATGCATAGATCAATACCATCTTGGTAGCCAAATGGTATAAATACTTTTTGATGTTGGAGATGATGCAACTACTCAATGACACTCAAGATGGACATTTTTTTTTATACGAGGACTTTCTACTTTGGAAAATCTATTGAAGGGTGTTATGTTGTTACAAAATGTGTTTCATCTCCGTTGTATTAAATGAATCCTTAGACCAGCTGTGGGCCGTGCTGAGCACGGCCCTTAAAATGTACCTAGTATATATATATATATATATATATATATATATATATATATATATATATATATATATATATATATATATATATATATATATATATATATATATATATATATATATATATATATATTGGCGGACCTTGTATGGTGGCTGGGGTAGCCTGTGCTACCCTTGAAAAATTTCAATTTAATACAAAAATTCGTTGTTTTTTTTTTTTTTTTTAATATATAGTGCTACCCCTCATAATTTGTTGGGCTACCTCTAACTTTGCTGAGTCCAAAATTAATCACTTCAAATCCTTATACAATAGTCCATTTTTCTAATCAAATGAGCCCAAATGTCCAATACCAATTTGAAAAGGAGCCCAACTAAAATCAAAACTCAATTTCAGTTCAGGAGGACTACGAAAGTCGACAAAATCTAAAGTCTCACCCGTTTTTTTTTTTGTCGTCTGCCTTCCGTCGCTGCTGCAGTGCCGCGTTTTCTTGCCTCCAATTCGTGTCCACCGCCGTTAATTTCTTGATCTTCCCTAATCCCTCAATTCCTCAAAGGCTACAATGAAACAAGTAAGTAATTAATCCCCTCCTCCTCCTTTTAGGTTAGTTTTATTCTAGGGTTATGAAATTTAAACATTCCGTAGACGTCAACATTGAAGTTGAAACATTCGGCCAACATTGAAGTCAATTAGTCAAACAATTGAAGTGAGTATGAAACATCCGGCCAAAATTCCTATTGGTTGTTTTAAATTTTTTATGTCAAAATAGTACTAAAAGAGAATAATTCCTAATATTGAAACATTTAAATTTGATCAACCGATCAAGACATTCATATGTGTATTTGACTTGTTAATTCTTATTTAATATATATATATATATATATATATATATATATATATATATATATATATATATATATATATATATATATATATATATATATATATATATATATCAACGAACAATTGTTGACTACTTGACGTGTGAAGACCGATTTGCGTAATAGAATGAGTGACGATTTTTTAAATGATGTCTTGATTTGTAGTGTAGAAATGAAAGCTTTTATGAATGTTAAACCGAAAATGTGATAAGTCGCTTCCGAAAAATGAAAGACCGAAGAGGTCAACTTTAAAATGTAATCTCTAGATAGTTTCTCATTTTGTTATTTTGTCGTATCTAATGAAATATTAGTTTCTAATCTTTTATCATATTATATATTATGCAGAAAAAAATTGTGCTACCCCTAAACTTTTAGTCTGGGTCCGCCACTATATATATATATATATATATATATATATATATATATATATATATATATATATATATATATATATATATATATATATATATATATATATATATATATATATATTTATATATAACCATGCATGCATGCAAGAACCTGATTAACTGCAGTACATTATTTCTGTGGCTTTTATATTAAACATCACATGCTACGATTCTCTTACCATATTAAACTAAACCTAAAATGAAATATTCTTAAACAATATTCATTCCCAAATCAATATATGCTGATTAGAAAAGTTATATAATATCATTTTATAGACATTATCATGACATCTATATTAATCAGATTTACTAGTTAATAAAACGCTGTAACGGTTTATAAATTTCTTTATTATGTACAAGGAAAGATAGGTAATTTTCAGTAGGTTGGGTTTATCAATCACGTCTGTAATATTACAATTTTGTTAAAAAACTATTCATGAAAAAAGAAAGGAATCTTTGGATACAAGCATAATTGTAATTAGAGAAAGCAATATGCTTGTCGGCCTCATGCTTGCCATTTTGTATAATATTTATACAATTAATTTAAGATGTTAGTTTAATTTTTAATTTAAGTTTGATGACTCCTTTCCTTAATTAATTATACAATTCCTAGTTATAAGTGACATCTCCTGAAGCAACGAACAAAGCAAGTGCATTATATATTTAACGGTTTGCGAAGCTTTATTACCTTAAATAGTATTTGGAGATATGTAACTAACTATGTTCCGCATAACCAAAAACGAATCTAGTTTCACTTAGTCGATCCAGTTTTTCATACGGGCATGCATTAATATTATAAATCAAAATTGGTTTATATTGCCCATAACCGCATTTTTTTCATGTTAATGGTATCGATGGTGACCGTGGCTATCAACGAGTCTTCTTCTGTGGTGGATGAAGCTCTAATCCAATGGCGTATTTTAAATTCAAAGTTATATCTGTTCAACATAATCGACGTACCAAAATTAGGCTGTGTTTGATAGCCTCTTAATCTGATTGATTAAGAGGCTCTGAATGAATAAGAACGTTTGATTCGTAAATTTATCACATCTGAATGAGTAAGAGTCTCTTAATGGCCTCTGAACCATTAAGGGTTAGAGACAAGTCTGAATGAGTAAGAGCCTCTAAATGGTTCAGACCTCTCTGAATGGTTCAGATCTGAATGGTTCAGATGCTACCAAACACAGCCTTAGTACATCGTAAAAATTTGGTTATCAGATCGGGTCGGTTGCTATTGGTTGGGTTTTATTGTTTGTGTTTTTTTTTTTTTGGCTTCTTGTTGTCACTTTCCACAGTAACCTTTCTTATAATTTAGTAACTTAACATATTAATAACCCAAGAGATATAATCATATAAAAATATTTTATATTTGTTTTTTTTGAACGTCAAATCTATCCTACTCCTACTCTTAAACTACTCCTTGTTATGTTAGTGCCAGGGTTTGAACCTATGACCTCTTTGTTAGTAATCACATTGTTAAGCATCTCATGATGCAACTAAATATTAATTGGTTTAATTCAAATATTAAAAAAATGTCTATCTGGTAATTATATATTGATTTGGTTTAATTCAAAAACTATAGCAATGGCTATCTAGCTAATAAAGAAAATAGTCATCGGTAAAATTAGCCTAAAGTAGACATTTGATTTGTGTGATTAAACCTTTCACTTTTTGTGAAAACACTTTGAGGTAATTAATTCTCGTATCACATTACGGTATGAATCCATACCAACATTTCTAGATCGTTTACTCTTCGTTAAAGAAACGATAACATGAATAGGTAAAATAAATCTATCACAACCATAATTCTAGATTCTGTTCAAATGATTAGCAAATATCCAAAGATCCATTGATCATGACGATATCCCATTTTTATTTTTATCACAATTAACGCGTTTAGCTCTACCGTGTAACCATGTCAGCAATACTTCGTCCTATTGGCACTCTCTACGCATACCCAATCAACTGTGCCCACGTGTACAACAGTGCTCCCACCTGCTTTGTTTCTTCATGACTAAGCATGAAACAACAGTCTTATATGGAACCCACCCCCTTTTAAAAAGCCACGTTAGACCCACCATTAAGTGCCACTTGACTCAAAAGCAATAAACCTTAATTAAATTTAATTATTTTGTCTGACAATAATGCTTCAGGTGGACCCACAACAACACTCGTACCAAATTCACCATTATAAATACGGCGTCCCAACCCATCGTTTCTTCCCTTTCCTCCTCCAACCTTTCTCACTATATTAAACGTTTTTCCGGCAATGTTGTCTGAGGTATTTACCGCCGGCGATCAACTCCCCTCCCATGGAGCGGCGTTCTTTGAAACTGGTGGTTTTACTCCTTGGGATACCCAAGAAAACCAGTTTCTTTTTTCACCACCGGAACCGGTCTTTTCCTTCTCTGGTTCCGACAACTCCACTCCCAAAACAAACAGCTCTGATGAAGCCAACGTGGTGGACGAACGTAAGAGGAGACGAATGATATCGAACCGTGAGTCCGCACGGCGGTCCAGGATGAGAAAACAAAAGCACTTGGAGAACATGAGGAACCTGTCGAACCGGCTTAAGACCAACAACAGGGAACTTATGAACCGGTTACGGGTTGTGAACCTCCATGGAAAGATCGTACGGGAAGAAAATCAGAGGCTCCGATCAGAATCAGTGTTGCTCCAAGAAAAACTATGGGGCATACGTCAAGTGCTGCTCGTCCGGCAGCTCCACCACCAGTTACTCCCATCTGCATGGCCTTGCAATAATAATGTTACGTCTATTTATGAACAATACCCACAATCATTAATCACATAAATACCTGAAATTCATAAAAGAAAAAATTTCACTAAATATATACGTACCTAATTACGTGCATCAAATCAATCCCAAACTCACTCATTGCCAGTCTCTAAATATATATATATCTTTGTAAATTCGAGTCACGTAGGTCGAACCGAAGAAGGAACTTTGGGGTTTTTGTTTTTCATTGATTTTTTAGTTTTTGTGATCTCTTGAGAATAGTGGCTTTGGAAGAACCATGGGTGTGTTTATATCAAAACCCGAGTAATCATTTTGTGCGATTCGCTCTAAGTGTACATTTTGCTCATTAGATATAATTAATGAACGAATAACTCAGTTTGCTCCTCGTGCTATATTTATTATTGCTTCAGATTTAAAATATATTTTACAATAGTCAAATTATTTACATAATGTCCATATTAGACCCGTTTAGTGGCACAATATGATAAAAAAAGTTCATCTAAGGTGCCACTACTGGTGGAATTGGTACGGATACAGATGTTTTTTTTTTTTTGTATACCATGTACCGTATCAATTATACTTGACAGAGGAATTTAATTACCATTACAATACCAAGTATACTTGGTACCAACTTAATTTTTCTACCAACAAATTTGGTTGGTACATGTTGACATTTTTTATATACCAAAAGCTTTACTTAGTTTATATTGTTTCCCTTAAGATAAAACGTGAACGTAAATAGTTTATTTTAATATTGTTTGCCTAAAGATAAAATGGTCGTCGCTTACTCGCTTGTGTTAGTAGTTTGATTTTAAGATATAGTGTTGTTTGAAAAATAATTAGAATTAAGAGTTGTTTTGGTAACACTTTTCCGATTATGACTTGATAATTATTACTCCTAATAAAAACATAAAAATATGATAATTGAAATTGATATATATATATATATATATATATATATATATATATATATATATATATATATATATATATATATATATATATATATATATATATATATATTATTGGTTGGTATTGTACAACTGTTGTATTCAAATTTTGTATCGTTACCATACCAATACAACTTAATATGGAACTACCGACTAAACATATTGGCTTTCAAACATGTTGGGTACCGATTTTATTGATACGGTTGGTAAAGTGTTGATTGATTCTTCGTTGTACATATTTGTCAGCCCTAGGTGCCCCCAAATTTTTTGGCAGCACACACACACACACACACACACACATATATATATATATATATATATATATATATATATATATATATATATATATATATATATATATATATATATATATATATTAAAAAATATTATGTAGAATAAAAGATTATAAAATAGGTTTGTAGGCTCTCTTAATTATTAATTAGGTTCTTATTTGAAGTGTCTCATATATGAGTCAGGATTATTTAAGAACTCATATTTTTTTAGAACTTGAAAACTTCTACACTATAATTTTTTTTTTCAAAAAAGTGACATAATGTTTTAAGTTGCATATATTTAAAACATTTCGCCAAAATAAATCTTAAAATAAGTTGATTTTTGAGAACCCATATATGTACATTTCAACAAAAATGCATGTATGTACATTTCATATATAAACATTTTTTTTTTAAATTGATAAAAAGTTTTCAATATAAGTGATTTAGTTAGTGTATTAAGTACTTCTTTTTTTTTTTAAATTTAGTCTATGAGCTTTCAAATTCTCATAAATATATGGGTTATTACACAATCATGACAATATATATATATATATATATATATATATATATATATATATATATATATATATATATATATATATATATATATATATATATATATATATATATATATATATGTTCAAATGAGACCATTCAAATTTTGTGAGACCGGGAGACTCAATGTAGCCACTCATTTTGGAGATAAAAAAATTTTAATTGGCTAAAATAGTGAGAATTTTCAAAAGAAAAATTCCTACTGATTTTTGCTATTTATTCTATCTAAAAAATAAAAAAAAATCGAAAAAATACCTGGAAAAATAAAAAAAAATTCACTGGAATGTTGAATATTCTAATAGAATATTACACAGAATAGTGTAATATTTTACTAGAATATGAAAAAAACGCTAAATTTATTTATTTATTATTTATTTATTTTGAGTAAAAAATGACGAAAACAATAAATAAATATTTTTTTTCATTTTTTTTATTTATTTTGTATTTTTTTAATTTTTTTTGTTTTACACCCAATATGAGTGGCCAGAAAGGTGTCTCCCGGTCTCACGAAATATAATGGTCTTTTATGAACTTAACCATATATATATATATATATATATATATATATATATATATATATATATATATATATATATATATACTTACTAATAAACGAAGCATTTTAATGCCACGTGTCCTCTCCTTGTTAACTTAGCCTACGTGTCCTCTTCTTATTTCACGCCCAAACCTTTTTTCCGCAATTCCTGTAACCCTTCCTCACGTTCCAGTTTGCCAGTAATCCGGCTCCCCAAATCTCGTTAAAACCATAGTCGCTCAACCCTTATCTCTCTAATTTCATGATTCAAAATTTGAAAACATCCGAGAATGATAAGGATTTCCAAGTTCAAGCCAATAAATCAGCAGCGAAATTAAGGGTTCTTTCAAACTGACTAGCCACATCTTATATGCGATTACAAATACATTTACTGCTCAAGCCCCTATTCATCATCATCGACGCAAGTCCATCTTCCCGTCGGCGTTCCATGTCATCTCTAGAAACGACGGCCAATAGAGTGAATCGTCACTTAGCATTCCTGTCACCGTCCCACCAGTGAAACGATGTTATCATCGTCATCCTTCTTCCCTTCTTGCCATATCTTATCAGGTATCATAAGCTTGCAACGTAGTTTATTTCTTATTTGTTTTCGACTTTGATTTAGGGCATCTATTATGTGTATGATTATGGATTTGTTTGAGTAAATTCAATATCCTGTCTATGATGATGGATTTCTTTGAGTAAAAGTCACCCTTGAATTAGTTTGAATACTTTGAATTTCTTCTGGTACATGACAATTTTTTATCATGATCGTGAGATTGAGGTGGAGGACGTAGGTAATATTTTCTTTTTAGGGTTGCATTTCTAACATTTGAAATGTGTTTTTTTTTCTGCTAATGTCATTGTGAAAAGTCATCAGAGAAACCAACTTTAATTGGCTTTCAAATTGCTTATTGTTTAGAACGAGAATGAGTACATCATCAAATTCAAGGAACTACTTACATGTTCTAATTTTCTTTTTCTATTTTTACATTCCAAAATTCATATATATATATTTTTGAGATTTGACCACCAAGTTTTGTGTTGTTGATAATTCGGTGCAGGTTTTGAAGCCTTCAAGAGTAACAAAACCAAAAATAAAATATTTATGAATTTTGTATACAGAAGTTTGAATTTTTTATTTGGAAGCCTTTAAATTTTGTCTTAAATTTGATTGATTGCCTTTTGTCTTAGGTTTGAACACAAAGCTTTTCTATATAGAAGTGCAGGTATGGGACTTGGATAATTACAAATGTGGTATTCAAGTGCATGTATAAAAACATAATTCCTTGGTTTGAAACAAACAGTTTGTTGGCTTGAGAAACTAAGTTATATTTGTTAGAGAAAGAACAAAAAAATAACCACATGATGCTTCAAAGAACATAGAGGATGATGGAATAACATTAGCTCTGTTATTGGTCGGTATGCATACTGTTTCATTCAATTTAGTTTTCTTAATGCTTTTTGGTCATAGTTTTAAATTAATTTTGCCAATTTGTCTTTCCCAACGTTTTCTTGATTTTTAGGTAGTCTTGTAAGTTAATTTTGTCGGATATGTTCTTGATTTTTATATATTTTTATTAGATTTTGCTTTTATTTGGTTGTAAGATGCAACTGATAGTGTTTGTATATGTGAATCGATCCAGCAGCAACAGAAGTACAACATGGGCATGGCTATTTTGTTGAACAAAAGAAAGATGAGAGGCAACATGGATATTTTATCTTTTATTTTCTAAAATATAAATAAGAAACAGCATTTGACTGGCTTAGTTTTGAGGGATATGTAAGAAACTGCATTTGACTGCAATCGACTTAAGTGTTGAAAAAATAAAAAACCAAATTGTTTACGGTAGTAAATTGTATGACACATAAATATTACTCTTTACAAGCTAAATTCCACATAGAAATAAGTGAAGATATAATAATTTAGTAGGTTTAAACATTTGAAAAAGAAATTCGTTTATCATATTATATTTTTTGTAGCTTCTTCATTGTTATATAGCTTTAACAATAGTATCTACGAAAATTACTAATTAGTTTTTTTATCCCTTCACGTGGAGAAAATAAAGGAATGTTGTGGACTAAAACTAATACCTCTACGTATTTTCAAAAATTAATATACATAATTATGCAATTCTAATATATATAAAGATTGAAAAGTTTAATATAGTTATGGAATAATATAATTGTCATTGTATATTTAGTGATAAAACTTATATGCATCCATTTTTATATTTATTTATAAAACTTGAATAGAATCGTTTCCAAATATTTAGTTCTTGATTTGGATTTCTGGCAAGAATTTGGATATAAGAAAAAAAACTACTTGCAAAAGCACAAACTATAAACCGTCATCTGAATTGAAATAATAGTTATGGAGAAACTATTTGCTAAGAACAAACTATTTGTCGTCAGTCGAATTGTGCAATAGAAACTATTTTTGTATCCCATTCGGTAAAGAAGGGTTCTAATTAAAAGTTTCCTCACAATTTCGAGCTTAAACGAAAAGGAAAAAATCGTCTGTTACGGGATTAAGTATCAAATTTTGATTTGGTTATTAGGAGGGATATTCAAAAATTGTAAATATCTATAAATTCTCTAATCACGTTAATTGGATTTCAAAATAGAATTTCGAAAACGCTTACCTCTCCTTCATGTGGGGATCAAATTGATTTGAGAACAATCGCTAAATCATTTCTGATTCTCTTAAGTATTCCAAGTTTATGATTCAATAAAATATTTTTTCTTACCAAAATTATATAAAATAAAAAAATTTCTTATTATAAAATTTTATTTAATCATCAACCGTGTAACACACGGGTTTATAAACTTGCAGGTCAGGGGTTAATTCACAAGTAAAACGATTTTTCAGTGACTTTTTCGCAAATAAAAAGACTTTTTCTTTGTTTTTGTAAGTGACATAACTTTTACATACGATGTCCAAATTCTACAAACTATATATCATTGGAAAGGTGGTAAATAGTACTACAACTTTGTTTTACAGACATTTGTCTGAATAGGTGCAGATCTTTCGCTACAATCCGTTAAACATGAGTACAAACTCATTTATGTCACTTTTTAGTCGTTTTCAAGCATTCATATCTCCTTCCTTATAACTTCAATTAACCTGAATTTTTTTCTTATGTTTTTATTACTTTTAATAATAGAATTTTCATAATGATGACCTTTTCCAATTCCTCATGATTTTGCAATATATAGCTATAAACATTGCATCCCACAATAATTAATATTTCATATGTTTAAACACTCATTTTTCAAACGAGCATATATTTTGTTATACAAATCTATTTGTAACATTCGTTTTTCGGTAAATCGTATTCGCGAGTTAATTTTTTTAGCGAATAATAATAATAATAAGGAATTTTAGTTAGGTTTGAGGGGGAAAGTGCCAATTAATGAAACCTTATGTGTAAAAAAATTTGTAAATAGGATAAAAGAAATTAATAAGGAATAAGTGAGGGGTCACTTGTGTCATATTGTGAAAGTTGCAAGGCTGCCCTTTGGAGGGTCGATCACGACTTTTGAAGGGGTTGTGGATCATGTTCCATCAGCCCATACAAGCTTATAGCCGTGAACACCATTTTCCCTTGCTTCATTTTCTGCCAAGTCGTAAAGAGAAGAAGGAGATGATGAGATATAAGAGTGAGTTGGAGAAGGGTAGATCAAGGAAGTCTTAGGTTGAAGTGTTTCTACTGTTACATCAACTAGGTGAGTTCTCTATTCCTTTTCTCTTTGTTCTAGTTGAATCACCACCACCACACCTCCATTACGAGGTGTATATTTGTGGGTGTGTGTATGCTTGATTGTTACTCTAGATTTCTTCTAACTTATAAAACTTTATATGAAAATTGTATTATTCGAAATAATAAAAACATAAGAAAAAGATTCTTGTTAATTCAAGTTATAATGAAGGAGATATGAATGCTTGAAAATGACTAAAAAGTGTCATAAATAAGTTTATACTCATGTTTAAAGGATTATAACGAAAAATCTGAACATATTCAGACAAAAGTTTGTAAAACAAAGTTGTAGTACTACTTACCACCTTTACAAGAATATATAGTTTGTAGAATTTGGACATCGTATGTAAAAGTTATGTCACTTACAAAAACAAAGAAAAAGTTATTTTATTTGCGAAAAAGTCCCTGAAAAATCGTTTTATTTGTGAATTAACCCCTGACCTGCTATTTCAGGAGAAATGAGGTTTTTCACAAACTTTTGCAGGTTTAGAAGATTAAATCACAAAATAAAAATCAGTAATGACTTTTTCCTAAATAGAGCCAAAATATAAGGACTTTTTGACAAATTTCGATATATATATATATATATATATATATATATATATATATATATATATATATATATATATATATATATATATATATATATATATATATATATATATATATATATATATATATATATATATAGAAGAAGGTTCAAATGAGAACAATTTCAATAATTACTGAAATTGAGAACGTGAGAACAAATATAAGCCACATATTTTTATAATAGGCCCACATCCGCCCCCTTCCACCACAACCACCACCAAACTTTTACGCCTCCACCACCTCCCATATCCACCGCCAACCCATCTTACCCCACCCATTACCACTCAACCTTACCCACCAGCACCCACCCCACCCTACCCTACCCACCCCCCTCCGCCCACCATAAAAAAATAATTTTTTTACCACCCACTTCCGCTCTACCCCACCCACCAGCACCCACCCTACCCTACAACCCCACCCCCGTCCACCAAAAAAAAATTTTAATTTTTTTTACCACCCACTCCCGATCCACCACATCCACCGACACCCACCCTACCTTAACGGCCCACCCTATCATACCCTACCCCCTCCACCGCCCACCAAAATAAAAAATTTTAATTTTGTTACCACCCACTCCTGCTCCACCCCATACACCAGCACCCACCTAACCTACCCACCCCACCCCACACTACACCTACCCTGCCCACCAAAAAAAATTTATTTTTTTTTACAACCCATTCTCCCTCCATCTCACCCACCAGTACCCACTCCCGCTCAACCTCACCCACCCTCCCCCCCCCCCCCCCACCAAAAAAATTTATTTTTTTACCACCCACTCCAGCTCTATCCCACCCACCCTACCCTACCCACACCACCCTTACCCTACCACACCCTCCCCGCCCACCAAAAAAAAATTTCCTTTTTTTTACCACCCAATTTCGCTCCACCCCACCCACGAGCACCCACCCTACCCTACCCACCCCATCCCACCCTACCCTACCCCACCCCGCCAACCAAAAAAAATAATTATTTTTACCATCCCGCTCCACCCCACCCTCCAGCACCAACCCACCCCACCCTACCCTACCCCACCCCCCGCCCACCAAATTTGTTTTTTATTTTTTTTCACACTCCCGCTCCACCCCTCCCACCAGCACCACCCTACTTACCCACCCCACCCCACCGTTCCCTACCCCGTCCACCAAAAGAAATAAATTTTTTAATATATTTACCACCCTTTCCCGCTCCACCCCACCCACCCTACCCTACTCACCCATGTCATCCTACCCTACCCCCGCCCACCAAAAAAATTTTAATTTTTTTTACCACCCAATCTTGCTCCACCCCACCTACCAGCACCCACCCTACCCTACCCACCCACCTACCCCGCCCCACCATAAAAAAAAATAATTTTTATACCACCAACTCCCGCTCCACCCAACCCACCAGCGCCCACCCTACCCTACCCACCCCCACCAATTTTTTTTCACTCACTCCCGCTCCACCCCACCAACCAGCACCCACCCAACCTACCCACCACACCCCCCGTACCCTACCCCTACTACCCCCATCTCTACCGTACCGTCACCCCCGTCCACAAATTTTTTTTTAATTTTTTACCACTCACTCCCGATCCACCCCACCCTAACCCAGCCCACCCGACCAACCAGCACCCCACCCTACCTTACCCCTACCACCGCACCTCTACCCTACCATCACCCTGCCCACCAATTTTTTTTTTAATATTTTACTACTCACTCTCGATCCACCCCACCCTAACCCTCCCACCCGACCAACCAGCACCCCACCCTACCTTACCCCTACCACCCCCACCCTTACCCTACCATCACCCCGCCCATAATTTTTTTTTAATTTTTTACCACTCACTCGCGATCCACCTCACCCCACTATTCACATGTATATATTCACAAGTGAATGATAGACTTTTAATCAGATATGAATAATAAGGTTTAATCACATGTGAATAGTTCAATCATATGTGAATAACAATGTTTAATCGAATGTGATTAAATACATATGATATGAAAATTTATTTAAGAATAAAAAATTTGTTATATACATATTTTCATATGAATAACATGTGAATAACTTAATTATATGTGAATAACAAGGTTATAATCACATGTGAATAATAGGGTTTTTATCACATGTGAATAGCTTAATAATATGTGATCAACAATGTTTAATCACATGTGATTAAATACATATAATTAAAAAAATTTATTTAAACTTAAAAAATCAATATATACATATTTGCATATAAATAACATATTTTAATCACATGTGAATATGTGAATAACAAGGTTTAATCACGTATGATTGAAGAAAAAAACATATCACATGTGAACAAGATTTCAGAATCATATATGATTAAGCGCTTAATAACAAGGTTTAATCACATGTGATTGAACAAAAAAACAGATCACATGTGAATAAGATTTCAGAATCATATATGATTAAGCGCTTAATGGTACCTGAACAAGCCTGCAGCTCCTTGGACTTCGACATAACATATAGTAGAGGTGTGAGACTGGTTTTTTGAGTTTCGTGGAGGTCGGAGTGAGTGCTAGGACCACTGATACACGAGATTTGGACGAAAGTTTCTTTCAGCCATTTTGTCGAACAACTAAGGTGCATAAAGTGTGTCTCCATATGTGATCAACAATGTTTAATCACATGTGATTAAATACATATAATAAGAAAAATTATTTCAAACTAAAAAATCCATTAAGCACATATTTACATATCAATAACATGTTTTAATCACATGTGATTGAATACATATAATAAAAAAATTTATTAAAAATAAAAATAAAAATTATATTTGAGCATATTCACATACGAATAACAAGTTCTAATCACATGTGAATGACATTGTCTAATTAGATGTGAGTAACATGTTTTAATCATATGTGTATAATAGGGTTTTATCACATGTGAATAGATTAATCATACGTGATCAACAATGTTTAATCACATGTGATTAAATATGTATAATAAGAAAATTTATTTAAAAATAAAAAATTCGTTATGTACATATTTACATATGAATAACATGTTTTAATCACATGTGAATAACTTAATCATATGTGAATAATAAGTTTTAATCACATGTGATTGAATACATATAATAAGAAAAATTATTAAAAAAAATAAAATTTTTGATATGTGCATATTCACATGTGAATAACAGGTTCTAATCCCATGAGAATAGCATGGACTAATCACATATGATTAACAAGTTTTAATCATATGTGAATAAAATGATTTAATCTCATGATGTTAAACATAAATAATAAGAATTAACTAATATCGGTCAAGGAACGATATTCGAGTTATAGGTTAATGCGGTGGGATATCTGTATTTTTATATCATACAAATTAACTAATTAATCTCACATATATGTTATATAAATACAAATTAATACATACATATACAAACACCTTAAATCAATTTGACTTCTCTTTCAAGCATATGATCGAACACCTTACATGCATACTCAAAATTAACTGATTAATCTCATATATATGTTTAATTCACATCCCAGCAAACTTCAATTATGTTGAATTCACACACAAGCATATAAAAACATACACACACATATAGATATACAAAGACACACACACACGGTTGAAGGAAAAAATATTTGATATGACGTTCCATTCGGCTGACATGAACTTTTATATTATAGATTATTACATTAGATTATTATATAAACAACCACCAAATCAAAGCTTCAAATTTGGTTTTTCAAACAACCAATAACTATGATTTTGATTTTGTTGGTTTCTCCAAACATTAGAGTTTTTCAGGTAAAGCCACTAGAAATATGTCGTATGGAACATTAAGGTTTCTTTTCATAATAGTTATTGTCAAAATCGACCTCATACACTTTGGCAATTGAAAAGGGATGTTGTACCTGTAAGGTTTTTGGGTTTTTGGATTTTTGATTAACATATCTATACCCTCACCTGCAAGCCTTCAACGACCTTTCTTCTTCACTACCGCCATCTCCACAAAACCCGAACGAGCTCCACCATTTGCAGATCATCCAATGGAGTCGTGGTTATTAAGTATTACATGGAGGCCTCCAACACCATCTCCGGCTTCACCAACAGAATCATCGTCGCCAGAATTTTAACAGACACCGGTGGTGATTTCATTGATTTCGCCGAGTTTCAAAGACGAGCTGCACTAGGAGCTGGATTGCTAAAATCAGAAGAAATCGTCGAAGGCGTTACTAGACTTAGAATTTCTAACGACATCGAATTCGAAGAGAAACATTCATCGCCATGATGAATGAAGCCAGAGAGGTTCGTTTTTACTCAGAATGAAATTGGAATCGTTTTCTGCAATACGTGAAATTGGAATCGTTGATCGTTGTCTGCAATACGTGAAATTGGAATCGTTGTCTCCAATTGATGAATCGTGAAATTGGCATCGTTGTCTGCAATACGTGAAATTGGCATCGTTGTCTCCAATTGATGATGAAGACGAGATACAAAATAAAAGATAATAAAAAAATCTTTTTTTTGGCAGTGGTTGCAGTACAGGGGCTTTTTTAAAATTACGTGATCAAAATTTGTTCTAATGTTCTCAGTTTAATAATTGTTCTCATTTTAACCTCTCCCTACATATATATATATATATATATATATATATATATATATATATATATATATATATATATATATATATATATATATATATATATATATAATAGGGTCCGGTTTCGGTGAGGACTCTTTTTTCGGTGAGGACTTGCGAGGACACCTTAAAAAATTGAAAAAAAATATAAAAAAAATACAAATAATAAAATCGAGAATAGTACTATATCATTATCAAAAAGAAAATTTGAAAAAAAAATTTGCATCATTGCAAAACGTAATGATGCAATTTTTCTGTTTTTATTTTGGATCATTATTTTATTATAAAATAAATAATAATCGAAAAGTTTTTTTTTGAATCTTTTTTTCTCCGATATAGTACTATGATCCATTTTATTATTTATATTTTTTTTTATATTTTTTTTCAATTTTTTTAAGGTGTCCTCGCAAGTCCTCACTTTAAGAAGAGTCCTCACCCGATCCTGATTCTATATATATATATATATATATATATATATATATATATATATATATATATATATATATATATATATATATATATATATATATATATATATTAGCATAAGATTTAATTTAGAGTACGAACGTATTGTGGCGAATAGAGGGAGATGGTTATTTGAATGCGCTAGCAAAAAGGTGGCACTACTTTTCATATTTTGGTATTTTTTTCCACGTTTTTAGTTCTTTCTTTAAATTAAAACTAGTGGGGCCCCGTGCTCCGCACGGGTTCCGGTGCAAGAGTGCTTTGAGGGACAAATTTTCACAAAGAAGCTTAATACGCAAGAAGTTGGTTATCAAAGTAGGGGCTACGAAGGCGTATAAACTTGCTTAGCTGTCTAAAAGTTTGGGCGTACCTACAGAGGAAGGGGCACCGTCCCCATCCACGCACTCTGCTGAGACAAAACCAAGGTGCTAGCGGGGAGATGCAGGCTCAATAAGAAAATAAAAAAAGAGAGAAAGAAAAATTTACCAATTGTGGAAATCATTTTTCTGCTGCTCTTCGGGTTACAGGAAAGCCGCCATGTGTACTTGTATCATTTGGTGTCAAAGTGCTGCAGAAAAATTCACTCGGATGTCTACTTGGTTTCATTCCAAAATCTAGTATTGGAAGAACATCTTTTTTCTGATTTCAATATGTATTTATAAGCAAAATTATTAGCCTTAAGTTGCAATTTTGATGATTCGGTGTATTAAAGAGAAAGGTGAATGCAGGAAATAGCAACGTACTTTCGTTTATTAGTGTATTATAGCATCATGGTTATGTTTCTTTCTATTATAGCATTGTACTTTTTTTTTTCTTATTAAGACATTGTACTTTGAAACGTCTACCCAATTATAGCATTATAATTTATGGTTTATCTTCTTTTTTCTTGTTAGAAAGTTTTGGATAAGATTGCTATAATTGGGTAGCTTTTGTAAAGTAGAATGCTCTAATAGGAAAAAATGGAAGTTGGATGTTATAATAAATGAATCAATAGAGTAATTTACTTTCTGAAAGATTTTAGTTGACTTTTTGTTGCATACAAACCATCGATGTCAAATAAAAAACACCCCTTGTATGAAAAGGTGCCAAGTATGATGGTATTTTACATTTCTACAATTGTTCAAAGTCACTTGTTTCTTACAATCTTGAAAACAATTAGTTTGGTTACCATAAATAGCAATGTACTTCTATTAATTTGTTTGTTTTTGTATCCTACTTCCATTTCTTCCTATTACAACATTGAACTTTGAAAATTCTTCCAAATTTTATCAATGAAATCGGAATAAAAAACAACTTCCATTGCTATAATTGGGTTGACTTTTCAAAATACAATATACAAATAAGAAAAAATTTGGAAGTCCAATGCCTAGAATTTTGTAGAGTTTTCAAAGTACAATGCCCTAATAAGGAAAAATTGGACTATTTCTTGCATTTTGTCCTTTGACAATTTTTGTGGGGCTAACCGAATTCACAGATTGAAGGGTCGCTTGGGCATAGATCTCATCGGTGTCTGTATCTGCCTATTTAAACCACCAAAATAAAAGGAAAGATTAATAAAAGCATAATAAAAGTGAGAAAAAATTATATATAATTAGATGTTAAGAGGGTATACATGTAATGTAACATTTAAAACTTGGCATAACAGCTGAGAGGGAAGATTCGGGTAATTAGGAACTTGTGATGTTGCGACTCTATTTGTTGAGACTGCAACCTGGCAAAAAAGACAAATGGTAATTTTAGAATGTTTACATGCACTTAAATTGATCGTACAAAATTGTAATGGTTTGTAACTTAAAAAAGAATTAAAAGTCGTTACGTGTCACAATTTATTTGTTTATTATAGATTACAACATTGTAGTTTTAATATTTTTTTTCTTATTCACATTGTACTTTGAAAGATTTGCTCAATGAAGGCATGTGGGTATCCTAAAAATTCAAAGTTTTTGGAATTAAAAAAAAAAGTTGTTACTTGCATCTATAGAAAAAGCTAAATGCAAGAAGTAATAACTTACTTTCATTTATATTTTTACTATAGCATCCCAATATCCTCTCTTTTTGTTGCATTAGTACGTTTTATTTTTTTTATCATTAATGTGAAAAACGTACCAAATATAGTCATGGTAACCGGTCTAGTGGGTAGCCGGTTAGCCCATTTTTTAATTTTGTTGAGATGGACAAGCGTATACAAAAGCCAAACTTTTTAAAGTTGATAAACTTAGAAAAGGAGTCAAAGTACGTTTCTACTTTGATTTTTAAACATGTTGTGTGTTGTTTTTTTTTTCAAAAAAGAAATTGATAATCAAAAAGAAAATTATTTACCTGCCTGAAACGCCTTTTGCTATTTCAGTCCATGTCCATCTGTTACCAAATATCTTTTGGGCGTCACACAGAAGCATGTCTTCCTCTTGTGAACATCCTTCTTTGTTGAAATCAGAATTCAAATAAGTGAACCAGTAATGAGCATTTAGAGTTAAGCAGTAGTTCCTGCAAAAATAACAAAATTAAAAAACAATTAAGGTTTGGTAAAAATCTATTAATGAGTACAAAAAGGTTCAATGAGAGAATTTCTATCCACCATTGTACTCAAATTAGCTTAAAAACATGTAGAAACTAAGGAGAACAAAACTGTTGTAGATACAGGGTCTCTTGTGATGCAGATCACGAGGAAAAGTTGGTTAACCTTAAAAACATGTAGGGTTTGTTCAATCATACTGACCTAAGCAGCGCGATGGTCGCAGAGTTCTACGACGGCATTGTTGTCGTAGAATCCGTGATGCATGTGTTCTCCCCATATATTCCCCCACATTCCTGAAGAAAAGGGTTCTCGTCTCTTTTGCACGTATACGTGAATAGCTGGTAACAAAAGAGGGCTTGGGGATTTAAGATGGTTATCCAAAAATGGAGTGATGAGTGTGGCACCTGAACCTTGTGCACTGTACCCAACTCTTTCATATGATCCAACAACATCATATGTGAATACACAACCCTTTCCTTCACTATCAAGTCCACCTAAAACATTGAAGGCATAGTATGGAAAGAAGCGTTTGTAGTAAAGTGTGTTTGATAAAAGTTGCACCATTGCAGGACAACTCATCTTCTTGTTGTGTTGATGCTGATAGATCTGTTGTAGATTATAAAAAGTTTTGAGGTACTGTTTCGTTTTGATTTGATGGAATTTATTTGATTCAGCACTTTAGCTACACAGTACTTACAGAGTGTCTAGAGGCCATGACCTTCTGCAATGCTTTCACATCCGCATGAAATTCTGAAGACGCCATGATGCTTTTGTCCGCTCTAAAAATTGCAGAATGTGTAAATACATGATAGCCCTAAACCCTAAAGGTGGAATAAATTACCACGGATTATCAGTTAATCCAGACAAGGTTTTTATTAGAGATTTAGCATATCATTGGAAACGAAACTAAAATGACAAGTAAGGATAAGCCGATTGATTAATTAAACAGAAAATTGGAACGAAATGATCATACAATTTACAGATTTTGGAGTATTCTCGGGTGAGAATACTGTAACCAGTGGACATCCGACTGTCCGCTGCAATCAGACAGTAATCGGCACCGGCAATCGTCACACAAGTTCTGTATGTTTACATAGACAATTAACAAAGAGGGGAAATTAGACATTGACATGTATGGAGAGAAAGGGAGAAGGCGAGATAATTTAGGGCATAATGAGAATACCCTCCATTGTTGTCGTAAGGTGACCAGTTTGCTTGTTCCTTCGGCATGATCAGGGAATCCCTGATTTGATTTCAGATGAAAGTCGTTGTGATTACGTTAATATGGGCGTTGTGAGAGAAGAATGAAGCCGCTTCTTGTTCCTGATGTTTGAGACAGAACCCTTTTCTTCACCATTTATATATAATAAGAATGAAGCCGCTTAAGTATGATTGAACAAACCCTACTTTTCGCAATGAACAATCGAACATACGCCGCCGAAAGAAGAGACGAGAACACTCACATGCAAAAGAGAAAGCCAATTCCAGGCTTCCGAGCCAGCTCTTCAATTGTGAGTCTTGGGTTCCGACGAAGATTATAGGTACGAACAAAGGAGGTAATTGGAAATTCGCTTTGGTTGTTCCGGATTGAAAAAGAAGACCACCTCCTTCAAGTCACTTCTACCACCGTCGTCCACCTTCTCTGAAATATCGAAGACGCTTGTTCCGGATTGAAAAAGAAGACCACCTCCTTCAAGTCACTTCTACCACCGTCGTCCACCTTCTCTGAAATATCGAAGACGCTAAATCGAGGAAGCGGTGGAGCGGATGACGGGATGAGTACAGGAAGAGGAATAATCGAAAATTGTAGGAGCGATGGCGGAGAAGTGGGAGCAAGAGATGAAGCGGTGGGAGAAGTCTGGAAACGAAGAAAGTTAAAGAGCAAAATCAAAAACCCTAACCCAGGAAGCAACAAAAAAAAAAACTACGCCAAAAAAAACGTTACACCTGATGCCAAAAAATACGCTTTTTAAATAATAGATAAATTGATTGACTTTTCGGATGCACGAAGTGGTGTTCAATGCATTCTAAATTGCTCCCTTCCATGAAGCTAACTCCACCACTAAGAACCAACGTCACTCACCGGGCGGCTATATCCACCGACTGCCCTTGCTTTTTACCACGAAGCTATCGATATATCATCGTCATGAATAAAGATGAAAGAGAGACACCAGAACCGGACAACCATCTATTGTTATTATGTTTGTTCGTAGGTTCAAAATAAATTTGCTCGGTAAAATCTCCACTTTTTTCTGAATAAGTATTTAGTCATGATGGACTTTTGACATTGACTATTTTGTAAAGATGGCAACCCATTTTCAGAAGTGGAAAAAATATACAAATCGTCAAGGAATAATTAGGTCTTGTGGATAAATATTGAACGAAGACGAAACCTTTATTATACAATAAGTTTTTAGTAGTTGAGTATAAAAAAGGCATACGGAATATTAGAGTCGAAACTAGATAAGCGACAAAAAAACAAAACTTTTTGAGAGCATGAATCACTTTATTATCACCTACTAAAATTTTGTTGAATTTTATGTTGTTAGTTTATGCTGTAGCCATCGCTACCAACTTGAGGTAGAAACGCATGGAGCTTTATGCACCATAAACTAAAATGAGATCACTTGTGTAATCCTTTCTCATAGAATTAAAAATATTACCAAATATTTTATTTATATTAGACTATATATATATATATATATATATATATATATATATATATATATATATATATATATATAGGGTTAGGTTCTATTGAGAACTCAAATATTCATGAGATCTTGAGAACTCATTCTGATTGGTTAGATCATAAAAGGGCATCATAGTCATTTACCAAAAATCTCATTTAATTCTGATTTTTTTTATTTTTGGCAACAAAATAACCATTCCTAAAATCAAGCCTATTAGATTTGAATTTTCAAATTTAAAAAAAAATCAAATTTTCGTTTTTATAAAATCAGATTTTTTTTGGAATTTGAAAAAAAAAATTTAATTAGATTTTTGAAATTAAAAAGACATAATTTTTTTATTTTCATGTGTATATATACATGTTCGCAGGTGTTTCTTTTAATAGAATGCATATATGCATAATCAAATTTTTGAGTAGTGCATTTTTTTTAGTAGAATGCATAAATGCATATTTAACTTTTTACATTATATTTTTCAGGGATGCATACATGCACGTTTAATAACATTTCGTAAAAAAACACACAAAAATATTCGTATTTCATAATATTTAGATATCATACTACCAATTTATTACAAACAATAATATAAAATTGTTTTGAACGTTACATACAAAAAATATACAAAATACAACGAGAATTCATGATATCTTCGTTTTTCAGTTTTCACTCCTTCAATTTGCTCGATAAATTCTTCAAAATCTGCAAGAACGTTAATAAAAATTAATATAAATGTATATTCAAAAACATTAAAATAAATACATATATGCATATACGCATATGAACAAATGCACATCTATTTTATCATATATATAGGCATATATGCATATGTGCACATACACATTTATATGCATATGAACACTTATGCACATATGCACATGTGCACACATATGCATATAGAGGCATATATGCATATGTGCACATACACATTTATATGCATATAAACACCTATGCACATATGCACATGTGCAAATATGCACACATATGTACACACACGTTTTTGCACATGTAATCACATATGCACACATGTGTACACATACGTTTTTGCACATATACACATGCACCTGCATGAATTCACATTCAAAGGAACATATGCACAAACATGGATATACACAAGTTATCATATATATGTATGTATGCATTTATGAACATATGCACGTATGTATTTATGTATATATGCACATATACATTTTTAAAATATGCACATAGATACACATGTATACGTGCAGTTGTGATAAATGTGTATATGTATATGTACACATGTAATTGTAAATCAAGAATTTACTTATATAATCACCCAATTTAGATATCATAAACCCTTACCACTGAATACATACCAAACTAAGGTTTGCAAAAACTAAATCAAAATTCAAGAAAAAGATTAACAAAAAAGACATATAATTGAAACCATGAATTTGTATTTCAAATCATCAAGCGTATAAATGAATATTCAAGGAACATACCATTAAAATTGATGTGTGCCATCCATTAAAAAACTTATAGGGACAAACACCGCCACATATACCTACATGGAAAAACAAAATCCTTTTAAATTGCTATGAGCACTCTTGTTTACAAATAATGCTAAAGGTGACTCACAGTTCACCAATCAGAGGTAGACAACGAAAACAAAAAAGAAAAAAATAGGATTAGGTAGATATCAATTGAGATGGATATATAATCATATATAAGAGTTTCGTAGAAACCAATCGGTGACTCACGACTCACGGTTCACCAATCGGAGGTAGTGAGCGACTCGTATTTTCATCTGAATTTGAAGGTAAACAAATTCTTACCTAGTAAAAGTCGACGACGATATATTTGGCCACCGTCCGCCTGCTGCTTGTTGGCATGCGTTCGTCATGGAGATGAGTGAAGCGGAGATATCGATACAAGCTCCGGAACCTGGATGTTGTGTTCATCGGAGACGATTCAGACCGATTAGGTACGTCACTTAGGGTTTGGAGAGAAGGAATTCGGTGAAGAAGAAAAAGAATAGAAATTTAAAAATTGAAAATTGAACCTAGTTTGTAAACTGGAGACGACGATTGTGGTGGAGAAATCGTTTCTACTGATTCGTTAAACGTCAAGATGGAAAGAATTCCAGCAACGGTGAAGTCTGGTTTCGTCATCACCGTTTATATACATGGCAGGACCATCATCCACCTTGCGGGAATCGAGGGAACCCGACGGCTAGGGCACTTCTACCGTACAAGAAGTCGCCGAGGAACTGGTGGTGGTGGTGCGTAGTTGTTGAGCGGTGAAGACGACTGATTGTGGCAGGGGCAAAATAGCCCAATCGACGTCGATTGAAGTGGCCGGCAACCATTGAAGTCGCATCTTTTTTTTTGAGGGATACGTGAGATAAAGAGAGAGAGAGAGAGAGAGATTCAGTTACGCTGATTTGTAGGGATAGGCAAAAATAAATGGATTTGATAAATTTGTAATCCCTAATATGCCCTTCCGGTCGTTTTCAAGAAGCCTATAATACCATTGAATTTGATTATAATTACAATTATGCCATTATTAATCTAAGCCATCAAATATTTTGATCTAAAGGTCCAGATTTGGTTCTCAAGATCTCATGGTTTTTTGAGTTCTCAATAGAACCTAACTCTATATATATATATATATATATATATATATATAACTCTTATAATAGAGGCCATTCATGAATGTGGATCAAGATAACTCAAATACTTGCACCATATTCATTTGAAACTCTCGTCTTTTCAACTTCTTCCAATTAATGACTTAGTTAAATGAAATAATTTTCTTATATAAGAACATAATTTTCATGCTTGGTTGTATACATTCTCTTCTCTTCTCTTTTTGTTATTGTTGTCTAAATTCAAGAAGATGGAGAAAAAAGATGCAAGATAAAGGTGGGTATGACTATCAAAAATTTAAAATGCTAAAAGCTATTTTTGTTGTTTTTGTTTCAATTTATATTAACTTCTTTTTTCCTTCTACTTTCTTTAGATTTCAAGAAAACATTTATGTTGTGCATTTAGATCAAAGAGAAATGTATTCTTTTTCAATTTATTTGTTACAATATGTTGAAGATGTATGTTTTTATTTTGTAATATCTTATATGATTGTTTGATTGGGTTCCATCGTCGGTTATGTAACTAATATATGCGTGCATTTTCTTCTCTTCTGTTTTTGTTATTGTTTTCTAAATTTAAGAATATGAGAAAAAATGTGTAAGATAAAGGCGGGTATAACTATCAAAATTTTAAAATGCTAGAAGATATTTTAGTTATTTTTTGGTTCAATTTGTATTCACTTCTTTTTTCCTTCTTCTTTCTTTAGATTTCAAGAAAACATTTATGTTGTATATTTAGATCAAAGACATATTTATTCTTTTTCAATTTATTTGTTACAATATGTTGAAGATGTATGTTCTTATTTTGTAATATCCTATATGATTGTTTGATTGAGTTCCGTCGTCGATTATGTAACTAATATAATTACAACATGAAAAGATGTCAAATTTCAATATAATATAAAGGAATTATTTGAAAATAAAAATAGATTGTAATTTTCAAATCATCATTAACAGTTTGTGGTTTTTTCTATTACATTCTAAGCATTTGTTGATAATGATACATCTCATACATATATATGTTAATGATAACTTTCATATAGACAATGAACTAGGAAAATTAACTACAATGTCAAAAATCATATACCACAAAAAACACAAATACAATAACTTAAACTCAAAAAATAGTGTGCAACAATATAAAAAGTGAATGTATACATACAACAACCTATAATCATGAATTTGTAACAACTAGAGAAGAACTTATTTGTATTTCTCAAGTATTTTGACTCATAAAAAATTAAAAGTCTCCATGAATCGGCTAATATAAATCAATAAACAGATACATGTACACTTGTAAATATTATAGTTAAGTTTATAGTAATGAGTTTGTAGGTTTTTTTCTTAATATATTAGTTTTATGTTTTTTAAAATTGATATAATATTTTTTAACTGTTTATTTATTATATACTACTAATGAATAAAAAATAAACACATTTACTATCATGAAATACATTAAACATCTACAACTTCCTTATTGTCAAATAACTTATCACACACACATTCGCTAATCATATTCTAGAACACATTGTTTGAAAGTTTGCTTTGAAACAAATATACAAAAATAAGTTATACGAAAAAATTCAAAAAAGATAGAACTAACATATTATTAACTTTATTTGCATTAGAAATAGTTCAATATTATTGTTCATATATAATATAATACTACACATTACAGGATCATATTATTCATTTAGTTGACTAAATACAATTTAAATATTTCAATTCTCTTTAATTAAGTACCATAAGTATCAATTAAATACCATAAGTAGAAAAAACTCTTCATTGTAGTAGTTTAATGCTAAATAACTCTTATTTGGAATTTGAAGGGTTGTAATATTAATAAAACATCAATACATTTAACTAACAATTTATTAAAGATGTATGTTATTATTTTGCAATATCATATATGATTGTTTGATTATGTTTCATCATCGTGGATGTAACTAACAATTTATTAAAGATGTACATCATATTGATTTGAAATCGACACAATTTTTTAAATGTTTTTTTAGTAACGATTCAGAATTCATTTGTTAATGTAATATGATTACAAATAAAATAAAACTTTATATCTAGACTTTAAAATGTTATAATTTTTTAATACTAATAAGTGGTTTTTAAAAGTCTTATACAACTACTTAATAATAATAACTTATTTTTAAACTTAATTGACGATAATAATAATATATAGTAACGTAAATTCATAAATGATATTACATTAACTTAAAGAAGCATTGTTATTTTAAATAATCATTATGATACAAATACAAATATGGTAAAATAAGTAATAATCAAATTAGTTAATAATCACAATAGTAAAATTAACACTGGATTGAGAATTATATTTAATATTATTCAAGCGCAAATCGCGGGTAACGATTATTGAGTATTGTGATTGTAATATATGTTTATTATTCAAAGTAGTTACAAGTTTATATATCAACTTAGTGGAAGAGTTATTATTTCATAGATAATGTGAATGACGAAGTTTTTCATACATAATTTTAACCTGCGCAACGCGTGGGATTTCGTCTAGTTTTCTATTATAAAGGAAGTCATTCAAAATAATGTGGTTCAAGATAAATGATTTATCTTTTATCATATTAATTTGAAGATTTTTTTTTATCCCACATTGTTTCAAATACATATATGACATTTTCTCTTTCTGTTATGTAATACAATTCATTTGCTCAATTATCCATCAAACTTGATATTTCAAGTCTATTATTAATTAGCGATATTTTATCATAAAAACATGTTTTTATCGTAAGTTTTAAAAGATTTTTACTACTTAGTTTCAACTCTAAAAAGTATTGAAACTCAAAGGTAAAAATAAAAATCTCTTAAAACTTTTAAAAACTTGACTACGCTGTAAGTTTATAGTACGTCGTTTTTAAAAAGTGACATCGGTGTAAACATTTTTAATATTATATGTAGAAATTTAAAATTACTTAAAACTTTTAAAAACTTGATTAGGTTGGAAGTTTATACTATGTCGTTTGTAAAAATTGACACCAGCGTAAACATTTTTCGATTCACCAATATGTATATACGTAGAAATTTTCAATTGTTAATGTTTTAACTATCTATTATAAATGAGATCCTTCAAAACAATAAGATTTAACATTAATAATTTATTTTTTACCATATTATGTTGATATTTTTCTTTGTCTCACACAGTGTTGCAAATGTCGCTAGGCGCTACCAGGTCGGCGGACTAGCGAGTATCGAGTAATCGGCTAGGCGGGGAGTACTTGGTGAGCACTGTTCATTATATATATATATATATATATATATATATATATATATATTTATATATATATATATATATATATATATATATATATATATATATATATATATACATACATACATACATACATACATACATACATACATACATACATACATACATACATACATACATACATATATATATATATATATATATATATATATATATATATATATATATATATAAGCGATCGGGTGATGACTCTTCTTAAAGTGAGGACTCGTGAGGACACCTTTAAAAAATTGAAAAAAAAATAATAAAATATATAAATAATAAAATGGATCATAGTACTATATTGGAGAAAAAAAATTCGGAAAAAAACTTTTGGATCATTATTTTTTTTATAATGAAACAATGATCCACAAAATAAATTTTTTTGTGGATTATTGCTGTTTCTCAATGATCCAATTTTTTTTTGCACATGTGCAAATTTTTTTTGAAAAAAAAAAAGTCATTTTTTTCGGAATTTTCTTTTTCGAAAATGCTTAATATGTGCGTTTTAGAGGCCTATGTGGTCGGTTTTTTGAAAAAAATATCGGTTTGGGAGTTCTCGGGGGACTAGTGGTTCTCAAAAGATCCTAACTATATATATATATATATATATATATATATATATATATATATATATATATATATATATATATATATATATATATATATATATATACACACACACACTCTCTTTTACACATTTAATCAAACACAAGGTAGGCATATAATTCGCTGAATCCACTCAATACAAATTTAATCACAAATCGATGCAATCACAATTCGCTGAATTCAGAAAACATAAAAAATCGATGCAATCACAAATCGATAACCACAAATTGAATTAACATAACATCGATGCACTCACAAATTGCAACTCGCCTAAAGGATTAAAGCTACAAACCGAAGAGAAGCTTCACAATACACTATAGATAATTTAAATTAAAATCGACGAACTTCAAAATCTTGTAAATTGACGAGAAGCTTCACAATCCTGAAAACTGACGAACTTCACAATCCTATGTAATACGATTGGGGTTGTCCGACTATAATTGATTGTTCCTTGATTTCACATACAATTTACGGAATCGATTGGAAGGCAGAAGAGAATAAAATCGATGGCATATCACAAATGTACCGGAGCTGCTGAGGAATTGAATCGATTTCGATTTTGAGCGCTAACGTGAATCCGCTGAAACTTCGATTTCGATTTTGAGAGATGACTTGAATTCGTTGAATCAATTTCGATTTTAAGCTGCCGATGAATTGAATCGATTGGATGTATTGGAGCTGCTGAGTTGTTGCTCTTATGTTTATCCCACATCTCCTTGGAACATAAAAATACGGGAGTCTCTCTAGTTATAAATAGCTGCCTATGGGGTTCAAGATACTTACCCATCAAACTGTGTTAACTCCTAGTTTCAAATGGGTCAAGTTAGAAATTTTAATTCGGGCTTATTTTAGACCCATTTGGGTTTGATTTTGGGCCCGATTTGTTCTGATTTTTTGGCCGATTTAGTCTGATTTGGGCCGATTTAATCGGATGTTGACCGAGGTTGACCGAGTCCGATTTTTTAGGCCGAGTTGGCTAAACTTGCCAAGGTATAGGACCGAGTCTAAGGCCGAGTACTCGGCCGAGTTGGCTGAGTTTTGTAACTCTGGTCTTACAACGTTTCATACATTTATCTAACACTTCATCGTTCACTTATATAATACCACTAATTTGATTACATTATTCATCAATCTTGATCATAATATGACTTTCAAAGTCTATTATTAATTAAATATCATTTTATCGTACAAACATGTTTTCTCAAAGTGATAAAGACTTTTATTTATATGTTTTAGTTTCCAAAAGTATTTAAACTCAAAAAATGAAGATGAATATTACTAAAAAAAACTTTTGAAAACCGACTAGGTTGGAAGATTAAAGTATGTCATAAAAAAGTGACAATGATATCGCGTTACACATATATAACCTTTAATTTTTCTCTTATACGATATCACTCTTTAGGTTCTCTTATCAATCTTGATCATATCATTGTTTTCAAACTATATTATTAATTAGTGGTCAATTTATCATAAAAACATGTTTTTATCTCAAAGTTTCAACAATTATATAATACACCCCACCCCTTACGTCTCTCTCTCTCTCTCTCTCTCTCTCTCTCTCTCTCTCTCTCTTTATCTCTCTCTCCTCCGCTCCCACCCCTTACCCCTGGTGGCATTTGGAGTTCTTAATTGGTTTGCTTGCGGATTGGAAGGTCTCAGCAATTTTGGCGGTTTTCCTCATTTGGAGTTGTTGGTTTCCTGTGGGTACCTCATTGGCAGTTGATGTTTTTGCCCCTGATGGGCCTGTTTCTTTGCTGCATCTGATTTTGGCGAGTTCCTGAGATTATTTGGTGCTGTCATTTTGTTTGGATTGTTTTTGTGTGGTGGCTCAATATTTCCTACTTGATCTCTGTATAGTTTCATATTTAGGCTTGGTTGTAAATTATTTGTACTCTGTCTGTCTCCAGCTTCCCGCTGGGGCTTTTTAATATAATTTTTGCTGTTAAAAAAAAAAAAGCAAACGCCCTTCCGGCAACCCCTTGATCCTTTTGTAAATGATGTTCGGCACAAGCGACATTAGTTATTGACATGCATACTTGCCTCATACAACTTCTGTCGAAGCTACTGCAACTTTTCTTGAATTCGCCGTGGTAGGCGAGGACGCTCCGGTGCCTGCATGGGTCACACGTTTGAGTGAGTGGGAAATTGTGAGTCTCGCAGACGACCACTAATATTTATAGGATTTTAGCAAGGGCATTTTGTCGACTTCCGTAACATATCTAGGTTAAAAGAAAAACTAGGTAGAGATTGAGAAAATGTATCGAGGTAAGATTAGGAAAATAAAAGAAGTAATTGTTATTATTTCATCACTACCCTCCATTATCGTAAAGACCCAATGGTTTGATTTTATAATTAAAAAACGTGATCCATTAGGGATAACGTAATGACTTTTCATCTGAATACTCAAGTGCCTTTTTTATCGCCTCCTTGATCGTCTTGTAGGTCCCATTATCATCTTGAGACACCACTATGTCCGCTTTAATTAATGTCGTCGGTGTCTTTATCAACCTTCGCTCTTTCTTACTAACCTAGTTTGGAAATTCTGATGGTGATTTATGGGATCCTTCCGACATTAACCTCCCTCCTCCGCCGGTTCTATATCGGAATTTCATCTGAATCCTCGTCGTCACTGAAAAACGAATATATCGCCAAGCAATTGCTCACAAGCTCTGATAAGTCGTTGAGCTTCTCTTGCATCTGATTCCTCACTCCACTTTTGTACTCATAAGACCTTTGTTCTTTAGGAACTCCAAGATACTAACGAAACCAGGTGGCAAAAAAACCGTGCCTGAGTAGATTTTTTCACTAATCAGATGGATGTTCTTGGAAGAGACAAAGTTGACGACATGGTTGAGGTTGCTTTTGCGAAGCATTAACTCACCCTGGATAATATGGCGTGGGAAGGAGGAACGCCTTGTTGGGATCAGCAAGGCAAAACATCAAAGTTTCATTGGCGGAGGTTGTGTCGGTGGTAAGTACAAGTTTTTTTTGGATTGAATGTTACTTTATTTGCTCTAATATGTGATCAGTCTAAACCCCGGACGCGATCAGTCTAAACGACTTCCGCCCAATAAGCCTCATTAGCAGCATTTACAAAATCATCTCGAAGCTCCTGTCGGACCGGTTAAAGAGTGTAATTTCGCATGTAATCAGCCCGGAACAGACTGCATTTATAAAAGATCGATCCATCCTCGATGGATCTATGATCGCGAATGAACTCATTGCATGGCTGCGACGAACAAAGAAAAAAGCAATGATTTTCAAGGTAGATTTTGCAAAAGCTTTTGACTGCATCAGCTGGGATTTTCTTGATAGTATACTCGAGCAGATGAATTTTGGTCAGACCTGGAGAAAGTGGATAAGGAGCTGTCTCTCGTCTGCTTCTGTCTCAGTGCTCCTTAACGGATCTCCCACTGCCCAATTCAAAGTCGAGAGGGGCGTTCGGCAGGGGGACCCATTGGCCCCGTTTCTCTTCATTATCGCTGCTGAGGGACTTCATAGAGCCCTTGAATCTGCTAAGGAAAAATTAATCTTCTCTGGCTTGCAGCTCCCTAACGGGGGTCCGGTCATCTCCCACCTACAATACGCCGACGACGCCATGTTTTTTGGTGAATGGTCGATTTCAAATGTTCGCAATCTTATCCGCATACTTAGATGCTTCGAACTCGCCTCCGGCCTAAGAGTTAATCTTAGTAAAAGTAAAATTTTTGGAATCTCGTGCTCACCTGATGAAATTGAACCCGTTGCCCGAATGCTAAACTGTCAAATTGGGACGTTCCCTCTTGTGTATCTTGGACTCCCAATAGGTGTCCCCATGGGTCGAGCCGTATTCTGGAACACACTGATTGAGAAATTTCGAACCAAACTTTCAAAATGGAAAGCAAGTTCTCTATCATTCGGGGGGCGCTTAACGCTTTGCAAATCCGTTCTCGGTGGGCTTGCTACGTACTTGTTCTCAATCTATAAGGCCCCGGAAAAGATCATAGACGCTCTGGAAAGAATTAGAATGAGATTCTTCTGGGGTGGTGACAGTGAAAAGCGAAAAATCACATGGATTGCCTGGAAGAAAATTCTAGCAGCCAAAGAAAAAGGGGGCCTAGGGATTGGAAGTCTTAAAGCACAAAATATGGCGTTGCTAGGGAAGTGGTGGTGGAAATTTCGGGATCCAAGATCGTATCTATGGAAAGAGGTCATAAAATCGCTCTACGGGCCGGAAGGATCCTTAGGCGGGTCATCAAGACAAACCGGGGGCTGTTGGGGTGTCATCGCCTCCATCTCATCCCATTTGGCAAAACAGAACATTCCGTTTGCTGAGCTTTTCCAATCAATACATGTTGGATCTAACCAACAACAGGTAATTTGGGCACTCGATAAAACTCATGGCTACACAGTCAATTCCTTCTCCAAGTTATTTGATGAGTACAAGTTACCGCAAGGAGAGGCAGTTTGGTCATGGAATAAACTCGTCCCTCCAAAAGTCAATATCCTCGCGTGGCGAACTCTAAACAAAAAACTGCCGACTCTCGAGAACCTGAAAAGAATTGGTATAGACATCTCGCCTAATTGCAAAGTCTGTAACACAGCTCCGGAGAATGAAGATCACGTGTTCGTTCATTGTTCTCTAGCCAAGCAGGTTTGGGAAGAACTGCAGAAATGGTGGTTCTGCTTGGGGTCGTCTCCAACCTGCTGCACTGATTTGATCAATTGTAAAAAAGATTTTGTCGGGCCCTCCTGTTTAGCGGATGCCAGTGAGGCGATTGGCCTAATCTTCATATGGGTATTATGGTCATTTCGGAACAAATGTAGATTCCGGGGAGAAATAAAATCGCAGCAGGAGTTGTTAGCAGAAATCCAAATTTTATCCCATCTGTGGTTAGATGCAAGAAAGAAAGCAGGTGCAAAATTAAGTTGGGAGCAATAGAAAGTAGATCCGGTGAATGTTTTTAGAAATGTTCTAGCTTAAAATTACTATTTGTTGTATTGGTGTACTTTTTGTTTGGGTTTAAGCTGCCTGCTTGCCCTTTTTTTCAATAAAATCCTGCTGTTCAAAAAAAAAATATATATGTGACATGATATAAAATGGAGTTTACGTTCTTGATTTTAATGTTTGTGTGTGTGTGTGTTTGACTTGCAGGTGTGTGTGTGTGACCGGGTTGTTGGGGTAGGGGTGGGGTGGGTATTTTCCTTTTCCCTAATAATCTAAATATTTAATAGGTTAAAAAAGAAATTAATAAGGGCGATGTCCTCCTTTAATCTAGAGCAAGGACCATAAGTGTTAACTTTATGCAACGATAGGGACCTTTAGTGTGAAATTTCAAAACTTGGATCAAAACTGAAAAAATGGGTAAACCACAGGGACCAAAATTTTAATTTAATCAATAAGTAATTTAAAAACTGATAGAAGTCTAGAACTGAATTGCTTGGCATATACAACGGAATGTCAAAATCAAATTTAATTCCTTATGTTCTTTTATCAAACGTATGAATTCATGGGAAGTAAATTCCATTATTTGTCAAATCCAAAGAAACATGTAAACCAAACTCCCCCTAGTTCATATTAGAGGATTAATCGATCAGATTGATTGTCACATTGAAGAAGGCAGAAGCATGGATAAGTCTAAAAAGGAAGAGCGAAAACAGTAAACGAGTAAATTGAGGTATTGGTATATTAAGCCAAACTAATGAGACGAATGTGAAAAGTATGGTGGGATTAACCATTGGAAAAAAGGATTAATTCAAGAATTAAAGGAAATACGTTCAATGTGAATGTGGTAAATAATGAAACCAATTCGGTACAAGAACCGGTCATCATGGTTGTTGAGTGTAATTTTGGAAGGCCTAACTTTAAGATACTCGGTTTTGGGTGCTTCTTTCTTTTAAGATTAAGGACTTCATCAAATGCACTTTCTCACACGATTTAATCAAGGCTAGTGAAAACGACAAAAAGAAACAATCAAACAAAAACACAAGGTTCAAGTGGTTTACTCAATCTCTGATCAAGCTACGTCTACTAGTGAACTAGATAGAATTTATTAATGATAATGAATGCTACAAAAAGAGTTTAATTCATCCATAATATGTTCAGCTCACTCACAATATGACATAGAAGATGTATTTATAGTGGACACAGGCCCGACCCAAAGGGAGTTCAATGGGTGCCTTTGAATAGGGCCCATTCTCTACTAGGGGCCCAATATTTTACCTAAGTCTCCCAGCCTGTTCGTGAAACGTGAATACCGGAGGCGAAATCGGAAAGCAGGAACTCGGGAATAATAGCGATAATCATGACAGCTTCACGCCTTCACCCAATAATCTCGGTAATCAATCTCGAAAAATCAGCCAACGATTCAATTTCTGCAACTGCAAGTCTCTAACGGTACGATATTTTTATTTTCTACAAGTCTCTGACAGTACGATATTATACTTCAAAGCTTAAGTATATCGAATATATTTATATGGTTTTGTTTTAAATCGGGTTTAAGATACATAGGGCTTTATGCACAATTAGTTGTTTCCCACCAACTGTTTGATGAAAATCAGCCCCTGTTTCTTTCCCGTTTTGTTATATCGAGTCACATGTTGTTTAGTGCTTTCAGTCATTCTGTTATTTCTATTCTTTATTTCTTATTGTTATACTTTTTAATTTTTCAAAAATATTCTGGTCCCTAATATTTGAAGAGCACCCAAAAAAACTAAATTGTTCTTTGTTGGCGCATTACAACATTGGGATGCAAAGCTTTATGTAAAGGTCAAATAGAGGCCTGGTCTTTGGGGTGTGCACAATAAGCCGTTGCATAGGGATTTTCTGGAAGAGCACATACTAGAATTAAAGCAAAGTTTTTTTTTTTGGAAGAAAGGTAATACTTATTTTTCTTTATTTGAACTTTTAGTATTCATTTTGTTCTGCTACTTGTATGTTGAGCTTAATTCTTGTTAACAAGAGACAAATTCTTGTTAAGGCTAATTATTGTTGATAGCTTACCTACCATCTTCTAATGTCAACCTTCTCATCATCAAATATCTTGAATAATCTAAAAGGTGGGTTTTCACAGCTTTCAAATGGAAAGATCAACATGAGCTAAAACTCAAAAACCCACCAAACTCTAAAAAGATAGACGTCTTTCCACACATAAACAAACCGCATATTATTTAGCAAACCTGAACGCTAATGCAAATTTTATGTAAGAAAAGAACATACAGATAGACATGCACATGCATGCATGGTTTTATATAAGACTCATTTCCTCGGTCCTTGCTGTATTTGAATTAAACCGCGGTCTCGAAGGAGTACGGAACCTAAGCTTGATGGCCTCGTGGACAAATGACCCTCCTCTACATCAAAAGACTGTTTGCATGACGACAAGAATGACGTCTTGGTCCAGACCCTGCTACCAAAGCTCTTCTTCATCTCAACCTTACCCTTGTAATCATCACAATCTTTAGTACACTCGAGTATAGCAGCAAGAAACGGGTCCCGTTCCTCTGAAAATATCCTTTTCGATGAACTAATAAGTGGCTGCCGGAAAAACCCTGGTGGCAATGGAAGAGTCTTTCTCCTATGCACCTCAACGTTGTTGCTTCGTAGTCCAGGAACCAAAGCGCACATAGGTGAGGCCATAAACTTCGGCACGCCTGGTATCTTCTCCCAAGAAAAAGGTACATGAATCACTGAGTTAGTTTTCTTTTGGCTCATTTTATTTCCCCTAATCTGTGGGACGAAATGTGGTGATCTAAACTATGGTGGAATTGTGGAGTGTATATATATGTGTGTGTATTAGTGTGTGTGTTATTCGCAGGGTTTAGCTTGTTATAACTGAAGAGAAACTCAAAGGGATAAGTAAATGAAACGTGGATTGGAAGCTAGTTTAATTGCTTTTAAAACAATTCATGGGGATTTGACGAGTACAATTGGAGCAGATGAAGCAAAAACTGAAAGATTTAATGCAGTCTGTTGGTGATTGAAATGTACTTTTGGTCTAAATTAATTACTATCCATTCTTTTGTTTGGTGTGAAGTAGTGTTACATCAACTTGTAGGGTATGCATGCAAAGTTGTACCCCGATTTTAATTTCTGTAATGGGGTATTTTATGTTTAAATTTAAGCATTTTTCTCACTACTAGAAAACAGGGGTAATAGCTACCAAAATCAGTGACCAAACAATTTCCGTCAGTAATTAGCTACGGTTTTCTGACGAAAAAGTGACGAAAACGTCAATAGGTGCGTCGGAAATCGGTAGGTAACGTTTTCCCACCAGGGTTTTTCCTCCTTCCCAGTTCCGTCGGTAAACCGTCGGGAAACCCGTATACCTACCGAATAGCTACCAAAACCGTCGTCACTGATACTCAGTATTCTAGTAGTGTCTTTAGCATATGTCATATATTCGATGTATAAAATTCGATTGAAATAACAGTAAAAATTATAAGTTTATTTAAAAGTATGTTTTAGGAATTTGAGTGATATATGTATCATCCTATTTAAGGATAAGCATGGGTGGATAAGAAACATGAATGTTGTTGAACATCTCCAAATTAATCATAAGATAATTACATATAACTAAACATGTTGCTTTAGAGTTTCATCCATGCAATTAATGCACTGGCTGGTGAACAAGCCCGCTTTAGTACATAGGTTCCACCGATGTGGCGATGTACCATGCATGCATTATACTGGAACCCAAAAATTCAAAATAGCGTAATCAAAAACCGGATTAAGGGGATGTTTGGGAGTGATTAGTTTACTCATAATCACTTTTGGATAAAAAAGTGTTTATTAGCTTATAACTTTCAAAAAGCAGTTTTTAAAAAAACGTTTGCTTATGTGGTAGGAAAAGTTAATAAGTTGATAAAGAGATTTTAAAAATTGTTTGATTTAACTTTTATATATATATATATATATATATATATATATATATATATATATATATATATATATATATATATATATATATATATATATATATATATATATATAGAATTACCAAAAAAATATATTTGTCATTTTAGTACCAAAAAGTCATAAGCTCTTTCAAAAAGTCAAAATCTCCTAACTTCTTAAAAATGACTTATTCTAATATTACAAAAAGATGTTTTAAAAATCACTTTTGATTATCCAAACACTATTTTTGACTTATTGGTTTTTTGAAAATTCAACAAGTCAATAAACACTTTTAAAAAGCTTAGTCAAGCACCCCCTAACATGAACCGGTTAGGATATTTTTTGTTTAAATAAGTGTTGTAGAAATCGGTTTTAGCGGTCAATTAATCGATTAACGGTCTGCAACCGATTACAATTACGCCTAATTGGTCAGACTTGGCGGTTTGGTCAAATGCCGGTCAATATCGGCCTTGACGGCCAATTAATCGGCCTTCCTTAGGGGTCATTTTATAATTTTTTTAATTCTTTTTATTCATTATAATTTTTTATTTTTGTTCTTTTGGTTGAATATCGATCTAATAAGTCAATAAAACTGAAGAAAAAAAAATCAAAACTAAAAAATGAAAAATACAAAAATATATAATTTTTTATGTGTATATAAGAATAAAATGAAGCATGCTTCATTATTTTGTTATATTCATTTATTTTTCAATAAATTTTTTATAATTTAGGGTCTTCGATTAATCCTGGATTAATCTCCGATTAATCTCTTAACCCCACTAGGCCACAAAACTATCGTCAAACGATTTTTACAATCTTGGTTTAAATGAAGAATACAAAATTAGGTCTTTTAATTTAAAAAATGTTGTTGTCTCATGTTTAAAAAAAATTGTATAGTTTTGGTACAAAACTCAATAGATGCAATAGTTTAAAAGGGCCAAGACAAAGTTACAAGACTAATTACCACATTGAAACAACCAAAATCGTAACAAAGTTTAGGTTACATATACATCTATGTTGGGATAAACTTTAGTAATTGTATTTCGAATTGTATGTCTTAACGATAATCATACAAGATCATCATACATACATACACAAATCATTAAAAATAAGCTATTATTTTATGCATTGAGCTTCCCATAAATTGGATATTTAATTTCTTAATTACAACATCCTACTTTTACTTTTTCCTATAACAAGAAATACCATAGATATAATAATAAAAACTATTTTAAACTATCAAGATTTTCGCTTCATGTAATAGTTATTAACGTTTGGGTCTTAGGTTAGTGTTTTTAATGCAAACCAAAAAGCCTAGGGAACTTCCAAATTCCAATCAAGCATTCAAGCCTATGAACTCAAGCTTAAATGGAGATGGGCCTATTTCAATTTTCTTGATTAGAGTATGGCTTTGGGCTTCTATATTCATGGTCACGCACTCACGCTTCATATCAGCTTAAAATTAGGGTTCTCAATTTGGCGTATTTAAACCTTACGGTTCTTCCGTTCAGTTAGCTATCCCCAACACTGTTACAAAAGTATGATCTATGGTGATTTAAGGTAATTGTGATCGATGACTATTTTAGTAATTCGCTTTTTGGATTGAGATTTCTTTGTTTTCTCTTTTGCGTCTGTTATATCAAAGTTCAATTCCTTTTTCGGCCTGTAAATATTGTTCGCAAAGAGGCGGTGAAGAAAGAAAACATTTCTCGATGCTGATTACAGGTGCTTGTAATTTGATTTTGGATGAGTTAAATCATCCAGTTTTCTCATTACCAAGTATCATTTGATGACCGAATTTGTGCGTGTCTGAGCCTCCTTAATTCCATTGTTTGTTCATATTTATCTTCGATTGAAATGGTGTAGGGTTTTGCGATGATAAAAATAAATTCCTCGTTCTGATTGCCTAATTATGGCTTGATAGACATTTCAGACAATTGAACTTGAGCAAAATCCTATATCTTTCTCAATCATCAATTTTCATATTGTTTTTTCTTTAATGCTTCAAAAGGTAAACAGAGATGTAGTGAATCTTGTTTTCTGTTTTCCTAGATCTAGAATATCAACATCATCCCAATTTGTATGTTGAGCTTAAGTGGCCATGTATGTTATATTTTGATCATATACACAAAACTGTAAGCATCTTTTGAGTCTTCCAAAATAAACAGTAACATCAAATTATCAAAAGCCTTAAAAACCTCAACAATCTTCATACATTCTTGTGATTTGAAGTGTATATTTATCCTAGATCTGTTGTTGCAATAGCAGGTTATTCAACTCATTAAAAATGAAAATTACAACTTTATAAATAACTTATATTTGTTTTATATATTAACATGTTAATGTGTCAAAAATTGTATTCATCTAACAATCAAAATAAGATTTCATTTAATCTTGTGTGTTTAGCCACTTACTTGCCATCAAAGAAAGAGGAGCCTACACCATGGGTCTCATACATGGAAAACTATAGAGGATTTCGGTTAGTGCTGTTATAAAATCTATGCATTTTAGATTATTAACCATATTTTTAAATAATATTGTTAATATTTTTTTTTTATGTAGTTATTTGTTTGTTTATTTTACTTTGTGTTTTGAAGTTCCTAGAAACTGCTACCACTCAAAACTTATAGTTTTCATCATCGATGAATTGTATACTCATGATGTAATGTTGACATATATCTGTAGTACTTTTCATTATGGCTCCTGCGTCAGTCTATCGAATAACTATGCCTCGCAAGTTCTTTATTCAAATCAAATAACGCCCTTTCTGATGTGGTTGTATATTGGTATCTACAAGGAGTTTGATTTGTATAATCGATATTCTTTTTTTGTTGTCTCTTCAAACGTGGCCGTGCCCGAGTGATTTTTTGAAAGGTAGGTTCTTTAACAATAATTGTATCCGGTTGATAGCTTTATTAAAACAAAATTTCCCCTACTTTTTACTACTTATTGAAGTTTGCTCTAAAATTTTCTATTTTATCAATCACAACAAATATCATCATTTTCTGAAGATTTTATCTATAAAAGATCAAGCTTCCTTTAAAAGATATCTATTGAATTTAAGAGTATACTGTATACATTCACCAACATTACATGTAATATATAAAAATATTTTTGAAATATTAAAAAATAATCTATATGTTGTAGTTGAATATAGTAACCCAAATTCGAATGGATAGAAATCATGCTGCATAAGGTAATCCACAACTTATTATAGAGTTAAAATTCAAAATTAGAGGAGTTTAGCTCTAAAGCATTCCACCTTTGAAGCTCTAATACTATTATATCTAGAACCCCTTTTAAAATAAAACCACATAGTAATTTGAAAAAACAATATATTATACTGATTATGGTAGGAAATTCTTCTTTTTTCAAAACTTTAGTTGATTGATGTTAGTTGTAAGTTGTGACTGCACAATTTAATTAAGGCTGGGGGGAGCAGTAACGAACACATTCCCTCGCTAAACTATGCCACATTGGCGACGGCGAAGGCGAAGGCGAAGGCGAGAGACAGTGGTGGGGGGGAGCAGTCCGCGAGCCGTTGATGAAGAAGGAGAAACCCGCCGAAGAAGCAGCCGTTGAGGAGGGAGCGAGACGAAAGCGAGCTTGCTGGGAATTAGGCGAGGGCTTTGGCGAGAAGGCAACAGCGAGTTGGTGCGGTGGAGTTGGCGAGGGCTTGGCGAGAGCTTGGCGAGGGCCAAGGCGATTTGCTCCGCCTAACCTAAGGGAGTTGATTCTTCCAAGAGAAGTTTTATTCATCCACCGAAAAATTTATAAATTGACATTTATACCCTCAATTTAATTTCTTTCAATTTAATATTTATAGATTGAAGAGAGAAGCATCATATATACCCTCACTAAAATATCCCAAATAAATAAAATTTAGAAAGCTAAACCAGTCTTGTCGGATAATAAACTATCTTTCAATAAAAGAAGGACGTAAACATGTTGGTACTAACAGATGGAATGTTGAAACAACATACAGTTGAACCTGTATTTCAAGTAAAGAAGTGTAATAGTACGAATTTAGAAAAGTTGGAGTTTATCGTAGGTGAAATCTTCATAGAGGCAGAAAACAGATGTGCTACTTGTAGTGTAGTTTTATTGAACCAAACCACTACATTGTCTTCTGCAAGATCATCGTAGGCCACAACACTTTCCACTGTCTCATCAAGTTAATTAAATCAAGATTGTTATGTTTGGAAATTGTCGTCGATAGTACTAATGCCTCTCATCGTAGGATCCTAGTAGCGACGGTTGGAATGATTGGACGAAGATTGTTATGATTGGAATGACTACCATGTTGCTGTGATTTCCCTTAAGTCAAAAAGGGCCACGCCAACCGTTGGAATGATTGGATGAAGAAGTAGCGATTGCAGAAGATGGAGACTGCTAAGATGCAACGATGGTCGAAGAAGCAGTGATTGCAACAACGTAAAAGACACAACTCATAAGGAAGAAGAATAAATGTTGAAGAATATTAGAGATAACAATACTTTATCCCATGACGTTAACTAGTTTACATGGAAAAAGTTACGTATTTTTACATGTATTTACGTCTTTAATAATGTATTTATACATTTGAAAACATATTTTTACATATTTATACATGTATTTATTTAGAATACGTAAAAATACTTGAGAATAATTAAAAATAAGAAACATAATAACTTCATAATTACCTAACAATATAAAATCTAAAAAAAATTTATAACTACTAATATTGGATATCGTTCCTGAAAGCACGAAATCATTGGTATCAAAACTTAAATTAAACAAGAAATATTGATAAGTATCTAGTTTCCTAAGTTGGGGCTAGCCCACTTGGCTAACAAGGTGATATACTAACAAGGAGGTCATGGGTTCAAACCCTGACACTTACATAACAAGGAGTAGTTCAGGAGTAGGAGTATGATAGATTTGCTGTTCTATAAAAAAAATCTAGTTTCCTGCAATTCAAGTTTCACTTTCCAGTCTGTCTAATTCTTGTAAACAAACTTACCGAAATCCATATCAGTCATTTGGAATAAATACATGAATAAAACATATTTCTTTTACGTATTTATACGTTTATAAAAGATATTTAGACATGCGATATTACGTATTTTTACGTTATTAAATACATTATTAAAGACTTATAAATACGTTATTAAAGACTTTTTTTTAAGTTTTTTACATTATTAAATGCGTTATTTTTAGATATTTTTTTATAAATACGTAAAAGTACATTTTTAAACATATAAATAGGTTATTAAAAACGTAAATACATGTAAAAATATGTAATGTTTTCCAAGTAAACTGAGTCAAAATGTTGATTTTTTCGTAAACTATGCCAAAATATTAGAACTTTATTGAAGATAAAACATGTTGAGACTTTTCAATAAACTAGGTCAAAATATTGAGACTTTATTAATGGTAAAACATGTAAATTTTTCACGTGGCAAGGTAACCTACTGAAAATATTAAAAGGGGTTAATTTGAATACATTAGCCGTTTTTTTTTTTTTTTTTTTTTTTTGTAAATAAAAATTAATTTTGAACTTTTTCATAAATTTGGCCAAAATATTGGGACTTTATTGGAGATTTCTCAAAGTTATAAAAACCATTTCATATAAATCATAACTTTAGTCTTTTAGTTATGTTTACATCTAGTTCTTCTAGACCCATAACCTTGGTCTTAATGTTGAGAAAGTCATCAAACCATAGCCACTACTCGATGGTGGTGATGGTGTGGTCTATGGTAGTCTTATGGTGGTGCAAACTCCACCCACCACAAAGGTGTTCAAGAAACAAGAATTTGTCTTACAATCAAGATTTAGGTTCATAGTTTGGACTTGGAATAGAAAACGTGAATAACCAACCACTACCACCCTTGCCTGGTGGTCAAATGGCGGTGTTATAGTGGTTAGACGGTGGTGCTCGGCGAAAAAAAAAGAATAGAGAGAATGGTCTTACCAATTTGGCTAAGAAACACACCCGTGGTACTTCTTCATTTTTCGGCTACACAAGAACTCTGGCTACTAGCACCACCTCTCGGCTACCTCTCTCACTTACGGATCTCTCTCTCACTCTCTCTCTACACTATTTTTTTTTTCTCATTCTAGACTAGCAACAAATGAAAGGAAAGGAAAAGATGTAAGTTTATGGTAGAATTGACGGGAAATAATGAGGAAATGAAAGAGAGCCTATTCATCTTCATCTCCTATTGATTTTGAATGGAACAAAAATGGAGAATTGGCAAGACAGGTTCTTCTAGTTTCCATAATAACCATGTGCACCCCTTTCACTAAATAACCCTAATAATAATTATTTATACCATTAACGTAATTACTGACCATAAAAAATAATTTAATTAATTTATCGTAGGTACTACCCTTATTATTATTTCACTTGTATACATATATCTCTCTCTCTCTCTCTATATATATATATATATATATATATATATATATATATATATATATATATATATATATATATATATATATATATATATATATATATATATATATATATATATATATATAAAATTCTATTTCAAAAGACGCAACGTCGTAAAAATCACAAAGCAAAATCGGGCGTCACAAAATATAAATGTTATGATTTAAAAATATAGTTAAAAATATAAAATACATGGATACCAACACTCATTGAAGTCCTTTATAGTTTTCCATATATGGTACAGACTCCATGTTCACTAAGTCTCACGGTGTGTGTGTGTGTGTGTGTGTGTGTGTGTGTGTGTGTGTGTGTGTGTGTGTGTGTTTTGTGTTTCTGTCTTTGATTTTGGTGGCTGGATGTTTTGTCGGGTTGGATGTCAGTGGTCGGAGGTCGAAGATCGGTGGCTAGAGTTGGATAGTATAGATGCCATACAGGATTACAAGAAAACTTATTTTGATTATGCAACTATAATTTTTCAACACATATTCATATACTAATATTGAAAAGAAAATAAAATGTAATTTGATTATGCAACTACAATTTTCATTTTTAATGAGTTGACTGAAATGTTATTGGACCAACAAATCTACAAAAAAAAAAAAATACAAAGTTTAATGCGGGTAGCTACAACTTAATATGGAAATTATAAATAAAAAAACTCACCAATGAAAATAAGTTTAATAACAAAGTCATAATTGATGAGTTACACTTAGAAAGTCCAAGGTCGAAATAGATGGACCCAATAGAGAATCAAAGAAGAAATTAGAAAAAACTCATCAATGTGACTTTTGTAATCTCTTGAAGTAACAAAAATATATAAAAAATATTCAAGTCGTTTGGAGTTATAACGAAGTAGTTATAAATGCTTGAAAATTGCCAAAAAAATGACAAAAAATGGACAAATGCTCATGTTTGAAGGCCTATAACGTAAAATCTGAATAGATCTAGCCTTTAGTCAATAAAAGGAAGTTTTAAAGCTCATTCTAACATTTCCAAATATATAAAGTTTGTAAAAATCGGATAACATGTGTAGGAGTTATGACAGTGCAAAAATTAAGAAAATATGGAACAAAACGCTGAAATTTTCCAAGGCATTATAATAGAGGGGTATTTTGGACTTTTTATAGAACTTGACTAGTCAAAATAAGGTTTTAAAACCTGGTTCCTGGTTTATCCAGTGAGCGCGTTTCTTCTCTCGGGTGCGATTCTTGAACCCAATAAACACACACACATTAGATACAAATAAACTTTTTAAAGATTAGAGAGAGAAATCACGAGTTATGGAGAGATTGAGGGATGGGAGGAGTGCAACAAGAGTGGAGGAAAAACATAAGCAAGTGAAGGTTGCCTTCGAACCAACAAAAGCGTTGGTCGGCGTTTTTGGTACCGTTGGAGGCATCAACGGCGGCTTAGAGTGGCCGGAATTGGTGAACTGTGGTTCAAATTCATGTTTGATGCACTCCAAATATTCTAATTTCTACAATGGTGGTCAGGTTTTGAAGGTAATAATATAAACCCTAGTTAAACTTTTAAGATTTACGGAATAAAGTCGATGCAAGGTGAAATTAGAATGAGTTCTTCAAATATGCTATTCAATGAGTTGAAAACATCAACATCTAAACTTTATGTGATAAATTCATCAAGATAAAAGGGATAATTTTCTATTGTTGGTCAAGAAATTTGTTATAAGTGCATAAATGATGAAAGTGTGAGTTATGGTATTATGTTTTGAGGTTAAGGAAGATGACTATTGCTATTGACTTTTCTGATTTGGTCAAACTTGACCATAAAATGAGATTTTTGCAAATATGCTTGATGTTAAGGTATGTTGGTTTGTTCTTGTGCAAAAGATTGCTTAAAACTTATTATTTGCAATATGCTTAATGGTAGAAAGTCATGAAATACAACTAGAGAGTGTTATTCTTAAAAGGGGTAAAGTGTTCTAATATTATGGAAATGTGTTTGTTAGCTTACATTTGACAACACATGGATTGAGGTATACTCGTATGGAACGTTCTTGTTAAACTTGGAAAAAAGGGGAAAATAATTTGGTAATTAAAAGTATGATTACTTGAAGCCGTAATATATAGGAAACACGAGTATTTACAATTGTTTGACATGTGAATGTGATCAAAAGGTTTATATAGATATTACAATTAGACATGAGATTGAATTGACGATTCCCTCGTTTAAAATGAAAAAGAATGGAATTGTATACTTACATGTTTAATGGGATAAAGTTGGTAAATTGGAGTAAATTCAACCCTAAATGGGACAATTTTAGTATGTATAAAACTAATGTAAAAGATAACATCAAATTGAATTTGGATGACACTTATGAAGTGTTGGGAATGTATTGGAGCCACGTGAATGGTAACTACCATAAATAGTCAAATGGGAGAAAACGGGTAAAAATGTCCAAGAGAACTATTATGTTTTTTAAGCATAAGTGACTATGGGAATGGAATTGTAATAATGATTAGAATGAATCCAGGAACGATTAGACAAATGTTGTATGTTTAGTTGTGTAATATGTTCTAATATCTTATGAAATCAATAGAGATTGAAGGATGATTGGAAGCAATGAAAGTCAAGAGTTATATGGATTAGTGTAGCTAGACATACCTAGCTAGTGAGGTGAGTACATGTGGATTTTTGAATGTGTTACATGGCATAAAGTTAAATGTTTTATGATATGAAATGAAATGTTTCAATTGTATGTGTTTTGAAATTACTTGATGACTTCATGTGTTAATAGTCGAATGCAATTTTCCAGCAAGAATATATTATGTTTACAAATTGTTTTGCAAATGACAAGGTATGGTTTTAAAGGAATGTTTATAAGCCAAATTGTATTGTTATGCAATATGAATGATTTGTATATGCCTTTTAATATTAATGCTAAATTGCTGCATTTCATAACATGGCATATGTGTGTGATTGTTCACAAAAGAAAATTGGTGAAGGTTAATGCTACATGGGTCATTATAGGCTAATTTATTCTATCTATAATGGCTGCGAGTGGGTTTCTAAAAGGAGACCCGAGTGGGTTTCTAAAAGGAGACCCGAGTAGGTTTCAAATTGATACATTAAACGCGGTTTAAAATCATAAGATAATCATCACACATAATGAGTTCAGTCTAGCAGACCTGATATACAGTTTAAAATCATAAGCTAACCATCACATGTAGTGACATTGTCCCCATAGAATGAGACACTGGAATAGACCCGTAAGAGATTGCATCGAGTTCGTGATAATGCATGTATCTCACGAGACAAGTTTGTCTCATGTATGTTTGTTTTTAATGCCATGTATACTAGGAAACAGGTGATCTAGCATTGGATAGAAGTATGGTAGGGATTATAATCCAGCCTCCACTTATGATCCACCTGTCTCAGCTGGATATGAATGGGAATATCCCAACACACCTAACAAACCATTTATCTGTATCCTTGGCCCGCTCGATGATCTGTATCTTTCTCCCAAAGATATAGAATTTGTTGAAAGCGAGCGTCAAGAGAAGTTTCCCAATTGCTAGTCCTACATATATTCTAACCATTGGGAAAACTCTTCATCGGATGATGCACAAGAAGGCATCTCTCGCAAGCTGCATTCGATTACTGACAAGATATATTATCAGGCTCCTGGTGAATTTCTTTGAGATTGATTGTGAGATATACAATTTGTTTCCAGAGCCTGATAAAATGATGGTTGATCAAAATTTTGAAGGCCTCCCGGATAAGAAGACTGGTGTTATGGATAATCTGGAGGATGGAATCATCTATACTTATGAAGATGGTTTCTTGATGTGCGCAGTGTTGATGCAGTCAAAAATAAATTCCTCACAAACACTAATAGCTAGGGCAAGTAAGGGTCGAACCAAGGATTCCGTGGTTGATGTTTTGTGTCAAGAACAATCCAACTATAGTGTCACTCTATAGCCAGAGAATCACAAACATATAAAGTAAACAAACACCCAAATCGATCGCAACTAAGTAAAATACTTCAATTATAGTGCGCATGCAACTATAAACCAGAATAAAACTGAATTCAAACTCTAATTAAAACCCGTAAAACACTTGTTCCAACAACGTTCCCAAACTAAGGATTGCTATTACTAACTACCAAATCTACGAAACTAAGAACTACATGAGTCGAATGCTTCTCTTGAGATCTAAAACCAGGTGCTCGAGTGATCAGAGAAATTCCAACAATTAAGAATACTCCACCGCCGAATTGATAGCGAAAATAAATAAAAGGCTAAAAATCCAAAACAATGAACATATACTTGAAATAATAGGGATGTGCAAATGGTTCTTGGAACCGAGCCCAAGCCCAAGAACTGAGAGACTGGACCCGAGATAAGGAATCGACCATGTTACTCGGTCGGTACTCGGTCCGTATATGTGGCTTAATTTGGTCTTGGTCCTTCTTGGTCTTGGTCCTTTTCGGTCTTGGTCCTTCGGTATTGTTGGGTTATCGGGTACGGAACCAACCGAAAGTTTAATAGACATTAAGATTATGTAAACCTTTGAATGTAGGCCTTTGAAATTTTTACGCTTGGTCCTGCTCGAGTAAAACCCGAGCAAACATTAACTGAAACCCAAGACCAAGTCCCATAGTTTGGTCGGTCCTTGGTTCCATTGAATGTCTTCCCTCGGTCTCGGTCCGGCTCGGGTCGGTCCCAGGACCACGCTCACCCCTATGAAATAACTAAAAAGAAACGAAAAGTGCCTCTAAGATCTAGAAGAATTCTCAATGGATGCTTCCTGGATCAAACATGATGTATGAGATCCCTCCTAATGCTTGGGGGATGCTCTGAAACTTGTCTAGAGGCTGGTCTTTGTAGTGGTCGAGTCAGGTGAGATAGCGATACTAACAAGGGTAGATAGCGTCACTATCTAAAACTTCCCCGATATCTCGCTTCGACTGGTCAATTCAAACTCCAGTGTCATCCTTTAGTTAGCGTCGCTAACTCTACTAATATTGTCGCTGACTGCTTCTTCCCTATCTTCTCGATTCCCAGCTAATCCTTGTCCATTTTTGTTCCTAATTCCTGCAAGTTAACACATTTCTACCACAAACAACTTCCAAGAAAGGTGAGTGTATTCATAACATTTGTAACATTTATTGAACTCAAATACACCAAATAACGCATAAATAATCTGAAACAAAAACACGTTATCATCTGCAGAAGAAGTTGTTTTTCTGCCTAAGTCAGAAAAACAAGTACCCCAATTTCCCCTGAAATAACTTGAAGAATTCATCTAACGTATCCAAAAGGAGATGTTTCTACTAAGAGGGACATCCTAGAACAGATATTATGAACTTATATGGTGAGAAGTTTGTTCAAGAAAATTGATGACTTTCTCCATTTTGTAAAAGCTACAATTGAATAAGCTTGAAGCCTTTGCATGGTCACTTAGGGGGAGATTGTTGAACCCTAGAAGTGATCATGCTGCTTGTAATGAGACTTTATGTTCCAGTGATGCGAAATGAAGGATTCAAATGTGCGAAGCTTATCTACCGATGCAAAGCAACCTTGTACGAAGTCAGCTTTTGTCATACGAATGAAGTCTCCTGAACGAAGCTAGTTATGTACGAAGATGAAGATATTGGTGATCTATATTAAACATTGTGTATGTACCTTAGAGTGCTGTTCCCTATCATAGAAAGTTCGTTTTGTATTTCCTCTCATATTTTATCTGTTATTACTTTTTTGTTTACACTATTTAAATTATGCTCTTACATATTTCACATATAACTTATCTTATAAACCCTAGTCGGTTTCATCAATTCCTCCCTTAATCTCACCTAGGTCAAATGTGATTTGGCCTCTCCCAAAACCAAATCACGCTCTCTCCGCCCCTCCTCACTGCCTCATATCCCCAGATCGTCGATCAGTAGCAACACTTCAGTCCTCTTCATTACGACTTCAACTTGAAGACAGGAATCACTAAAATGCATTTCACCTCTGCTCATCGTTCTCCGCCTCGTCTCTCCGACAGTCACCAATCAGTACTTCACCTCAGCAATCATCAATTACTTTACCTCGAAGACACGAACCCAAATCAAGCTCAAGTCCATGAAGGTAATGATTGATTCTTGATGAATTCACCTCGAAGACACAAACGCAAATCGTATCAGTTGTCATCTATCACGTTGTCCACCTGAAGCCAACAATGTAACAATCAAATTAATCAAAGATACGGGTGAGTAGGCAATTTCATATATATCTTGAAACCACGAGCCCAAATCAGGCTCAAGTCCATGAATTATGATGTCCTGATGTCTTTATACTCACTTATTATTGTGATGTTCTGTGTTTAGCTAGTATAGATAGTGGAAATTAAGAGGATAATTGCAATGTCTATTTGGTCTACTACCTGTTCGATCAAATGCCTAAGAGAAATTGATTAGCCTTTCATCTAATATTGTTGCTACTCTTATTTAGTCATCTGGATATGATGTGCTTGTATTACTCAAGCCACTAGCTCATTTCCATTTGTAACACCCGATTTTTCATACAATGTACACGCAAAAAAAATCAATACAACAAGAGAGGCTGCACTTTACTACTAAACCACAATGTACAAGATGTTACCAAAATAAAACGTATACAAATGTCCCTACAGACCGAGTCGAGTATTATAACTACCAAATTACATATGTCAGCTACAAAATAGGCAAGCTCTAAGTCTCCTATCTCTCATCCACATGCTTACCCCTATCACTGCTACTATGAATTGAAAGGCCACACAAAAAACAGTAAGCTTATGAAAACTTGATGAGTAATCTCCTTGCTAGGCACAATCACATACATATATCATCATCTGTAATAATAATTAACATTAAATAAGTAACACCACATAATTTATCTTTCAATATACATTTTAACCATTCAAGCTATTAGTTATAATCAATTATGCCATGTCGGTCTATTTTAGCTATAGATCTGCAATCACTCCCCAGCCACACAGACAATCACACACTATCTGCAACAACTATGACTTATCAATCAATCTCAGGTATAGGCCTGTAGACTATTTCTAGTCACATTATCAACCACTCAACCACAAAGGCACACATCCCAACCATACATGCTATCACCCAGCCACGAAGGCACACTTCCCAGCCACACACTATCCATAATTAACTATATCACTCAGGTGGTCGACTCATTAGGTGGTCTGCTCTCGAAAGTTGTCTGCTCATCAGGTGGTTGGTTCTCCACGGGTGGTTAGCTCTCCCACTAGTGGTCAACACTGCCCTACCAACACTGTCTGCATTATTGACACTACTTATCTTGGTAACACTGCCTATATTGCCAACACTGCCTATCTCGTCAACACTTTCTTTTGTACTAGTCATGATCAGCCATAAATTACTACCTCCATCACTAGCTATACACAGCCATAAATTATCAACTCAACTATATCGACAAAAGAGCTATACCCACTAATTAGCTATATCAGCCACAATTGGCCAAGCCATGTAATCATGTGTGTGTGTGAATATATATATATATATATATATATATATATATATATATATATATATATATATATATTTATATATATATATATATATATATATATATATATATATATATATATATATATATATATATATATATATATATCTCACACCGCATCAACTAGCAATGAGAATCATCCTCATTAAACTACCAGAGATTACTCACCTTGGATTGAGTTCTACTGACTACTGTGATAATCTTCCATTGATTCAATTAGCTTTATGTCTTGTCCTAGAAGCTGCAAACATCATGTATAATCTTGCATATTATAATCTAAACATACAATGCCTGACACCACACTTTTATGTAGCCTATTATTATATATCTTGATTAAAACACAACTGACCACCCCATATGCCACATCTCACGAGCTAAGCGTCATGTTACAAGAACTACGAGTCGTGCCTTTCAAACTACATGTTGTTTAGGATTAACACATCAATCAGAGGTGTTTCATACCATTTTTAAGCCTTGTTTTGACTCCATTTAGTTACTTTTATTACCACATGTACCACAACTCCTGAAATTTCCTATAACATAATTTATGGTTGATAATCACCTTTATTCTCAATTATGGTCATGTTTTTATAGCATACCTAACATAAAACACATTATCCACCTTTTTCTAATTACTTACTCATTTACAAAGCACACAGAAGCTTCACACCCTTCAGCCCAAACCAACCTGAAATCATTTTAAGATTTTACCTCAAAATAAAGGAGCAATGTCAAATTCTCCAATTCTCTTTAATCCCCCTTGTTCCTACCTTCCAAAACCCCTCTAACTTGTCTATTTCTCTCCAGGTGAAGTAAATTGGTGTCCCCAAACCAAACAACCAACTTAAGGCTTTAAAGTCTTTATCTCCAGACAGTGCTACGCGTTGTGTCCAAGACACCTACACGTCGTGTAGCAGTACTCTTTACAATAACATCATACTTTCAAACTTTTGGTCATTCTAACATTCTACTTTCACGATCTACACATCGCGTCCTACCAAGGTGACGCATCGCGTGGCCTATTCAGTCTTATTCCATCTCGATTCTTCTAAATCCCTTTCCCAAACACTACACTTATCATTTAACTTAATACCTTACAAAACCCGATGCTACACCATTACTGTGCTTGGTCTGTATTCTTTATGAACAGTAACAAGAAATCCTTAATGAAGTTCTTCACCTCTAAGTCGCATATTCTATTGTTGTTGATTTGCAGCATAGCATCTCAAATATTTTTATTTTAAGTAGTTGTTTGATGCCAAAGATAGATGACACAACCAATCCCCTTGTTTTACTTGACATGTACATAGTTATTGACTTAAAATATGATTTTATTCATGACTCAATTTACCAATTTAAAGCTTAAATTCAACTCTTGTTTACAATGAAGATTCACATTTTCACTTCTTAAATTTGTGGCTTTGAGACATGGGCAATCGGGTGTGACCAAACTGCATCATAGAGGAACCTTCCCTTGCTTCATAACATGTGTAAACCATCAACTATGTAAGCATGGAAAAAGATTTTAAGTGGGATTTGATTTCCAGGTGTTTCGATTTAGTATTTTGTCATTCATTCAACATTTGAATATTGCAAGCATCGAGATGACCATGACTTCGTGTTATACATTATTATATTATATCAAATGCTTTACATGCCAATCGAGATGACCATGACATATAGTTGATTGTACTACAATACAATCAACTATATCAAACGCTTTGCATACCAATCAAAATAAAATTATAATTATTGACATGTAGAGGATAACTCCAACAATGTAATTTAAATTTATATATAGTCACTTGAAAATGAAAAGCATAATACTTCAATATGAAAGGCATCCATGACTAAGAACATTTTAGTTTGTCAAAACTTTGTTATATGCTTGATCGTATATGGTTCATTGAATTGTTATATATTTTAGGAATTTATAAAGTTTATCGTTTTTTAGTTTTCCAACATTGTTCTTTGTTTTTGCACAGGTAAGATAGGTATCAAACACAGTTTTCATAAACTTTGAATAGTTCTTGATTATTGGTTCTCATAATTTTTTTCTTTTAACTTAAAGTAATATCATTTCGTCAACAGTGACATTGTGCAATCTACCTTTGAAATAGCCAATTGTATCATTTCCAGTGCTACCCTTCGACAAACTGACTCGTCCGGTGGTACCTTGACATATGGGGTAAGACGTGACACCCATAACTACTTAACTATAAAATCATAATCATGAGTTATAAATAAAATAAACAATGTTATTACAAAAACTATAGACAAATTATCAACTCCCTATATATTTTTTAAATTTATAAAGTTATCATTCTTGATAAGGTTCATTTTCGGATATCGTTATTGGCAGGGTCATTATTCTGTTAGAGAAAGAGGAGTGAGAACTAAATCTGTTGGATGATTATTTGTTTATCAAGTCGAGATGAGTGAGTGGTTCGTGGCGGTGTGGCGAGACTATTGGTGTTAGCCAATCCTATATACGTATTAATTTCTTGAACTCCATGTGATCATGCTTATATCAAAAGGTATTTAGAGTGAAAGACAACCACCACTACTGTAGTTTCGGTTCGAGTCTCAGTTTTGGTCTGAACCATTTTCATTACGTCACTTAATCTCTTGTTTTTCGGATTTTTTTGTTATATTCAAAAATAGCAACATACTTTCATCAATGTCTATGTTATACCATCCTACTTTCTTTTCATTCTATCATAACACTATACTTTGAACAGTTTACCCAATTATACCAATGTCATACTATTACAAAGGAATATTCATAACTATAATTGGGTAGTTTTTCCAAGTAGAATATCGTAATCAGTGTTGTAAAACTCAGTCTACTGGTTGGGTAATCAGAATCAGGTATAAGTTGAGGCGCTTTTCTGAAAATCGGTCAAAAAACTAGAAATCGGTTAAACTCGGATCAAACTTGGTCAAACTCGGAGCAACTAGGTCAAACTCGAAGCAACTCGGTCAAACTCTGAAAAAATCAGTCAAACTTGGAACTTTTGTCTTTTTTAAATAAATAATAATAATTTTTAAGTAATTAAATTAATATGTATCATATAGTTACCTATTTAATAAACAGTATGCTATATAATTTTAATTCAAATTTGATGCAATTATGACTGTATCAACATATAAATATATAATGTATACATATTTCTGAGTTTCTTAAATGTCTATGTATTTTTGACTTTTTGTATTTCAATCATTTAGTGTGTATTTCAATCAGAGAATGTATGTATATTTCTGTCTTAAATGTGTATACATTTCTGACTTTTAGTATTTCAGTGTGTAACCATATAATATGTATATATTTACCCTATCTGAGTACTAGTTGAGTGCTCTCCGCCTAGCCGAGTACTCGATACTCGCTAATCCACCGACCTGGGACCGTTTAACAACTTTTGCAATGTTGCTTGTAATAGTAACAAAAAATTGCAAGAACCTCAAGCAAAAACCAAAATTGCAAAAGAATTTTATGGAACCAAAATTGAAAGAACATGCAAAACTAGGGGACTAAAATTGTAACTTACCCATACTTTTAACTACTAGAATAAGATGAATTCATCAAAAATATCAGACAGTTTTAAGAAATTGCAACAACTATGGTAAACTTAGATTTATATTTAAAAAACTGTCACGATTATTTTTGTTTTTTATTTTAGTTCATTTTCGTAGGTTGAAATGATTGTCGATTTGCAAGTTATCATGCTACCCTTTGACCGGTCAAAGTCTCTTACTAATGATATCAGTGTCTATTTTTATTACTTTTGGGATTTAAAACAATGAATAAATTCTTTTTAAGCCAAAATCAATAGTTTGCTACCGTTCTTTGTATATAAAAGTTAACCCTCCGATTGGTAGATTTCCAAAGTAAAGTACTTTAAAATAAAACAAATTGAAAATATGATGTTGTAATTGGTAGAATTTCAAAGTATAATACTTCAAATTAATATGTTTATTGGTTTTAAAATTTGAGCTTGATGAATATTGTTGTAGGTTTCTATTTTTAGATATAGACAACTTCTCAGTTTTTATGAAATTTTAATTGTTCTTAAAATGCTATTTATCGATGGTCTAGGGACTGAATCAAAATCCGTCCATAATTTGTGGCATATATTTCTGCTGTTAATCTATTACAAAAACATCTGTTGATGATCCGTTACAAATATGTATCATCGGTAATCTGTTGCAATATATTTTCATCGTTAATCCGTTATAAAAATATCCGTTGGTAATCCGTTAAAAATATGTTCCATCGTAAATCAGCTACAAAAATATCCATCAGTAATCGGTTTCACATCATCCGCCGGTAATACATTACAAATATAATCCGTTCGTAATTCGTTACTAATGTTACTGTCGTTTTGGCCGTCGGTGATCCGTTACTAATGTTATTCGTCGGTAATCCGTTGCTAATTACCGACAGTAAAATCTGTCGGTTAATTTTGTCGTACCAGTCGGAAATTCGGTCACTAGTGACGTAAAGTCAACAACAGAATTTGTCCATCGCAAAACCGTCATTGAAAGCTAATAGCGACAGTTTGGCCATGGGTGATGTCCTATTTTGTAGTAGTGGTATTCTTTTCTGTGCATGCATTTATTTACAACATAATTTGTTGTTTTGAGGAATTTAAGCACATGTTATATTTTTTAAGTCGTCTAGTCACTAGTGGGCCATTTTAACTGGCTGGCCTCTTTTATTTCTTGATCTGCCAAGTGCCATCAAACAAACAATGTCTCAATAATAGCATCTGGGCTTTGTCTTTACCCTTAGATTTTAGCCAGCTTTCATGACCCTTATTTTGTTATAGTTCTTGTAATATAATATTTAGCTTACCAACTGCATATTTTCTCTTTTGTGCCTAATAAGTTCACTTCATTAATCTTTACCTACTTTTATAGGTGAAATGGATGCAAGTCAAACCCATCGTTGACCTTCCCAATATACCAAAGTCTGTGAAGTACCATGTCTAAAATAAAAGTTAACATTCAATCGTAGGATTGATATTCATGTTTATGGTTTTCATTTTCCTTTATTCCATTATTCTGTTTTAATCATTGGCCAACATTTCTTTGACTTGTCAAACTATCTTATGATGTTTCAATGTTATTATTCGGTCTGTGATCATATTCCCACATAAAGTTACCAAATTTGTACATTGATTAGATGAAATGACCTTAAATTCCATTTGATTTGCTGTCATTTTCCATTACATTCTGGGGGGCAATATGTCTTTAACAATTCCTATTTTTAAACGACATAAAAGTAACATTTGTTTGGCCTTTTCTTTTGCTCCAAAAGAGGATGTGAAAAAAGCAAAATGAAACCCATATTTCCAAGGCCAAAATTGTGTTAACAGTAGACAGACATGAAAGGCACCTTCATCTATCTCGAGGTGTGAGAATATTTTTAATGGTTTCTGCTTAAAATATGGATTCCCTACCAACCAACCACTTTTTAGATGATGGGTATTGAATTCAATGCCTCATTTCTTTCTTTCTTTCTTTCTTTCCCTTTGTTTCTGGCCCCTACAGCCCTAGAGGGGTCCTAGGATTTAGGGTACTTTAGTCTTTAGCCATCCCTTCTTAGAATTCAAAGTCTATGTATATATATACTTTCTTTGTATTTTCTTGGAGTTTTTCTCAGTTTATGATAAAGATATGTCATGGGGTTTCACTCTCATTACTAATTAAAGTAAAACATATTTAGCAAAGTAGTGTTCTCCCTTCTTTCATCTTGTGTGCATGAAATGTCATATATAGCCCTTAAGGCATGTGAATGATGTCATATTCACTTTAAGATTCTCTCTGCCATGAGAGAGTTGCAGAATTAGCTTACAAGAGATTTAAATGAAAACCACTTTAATGGTGACGACAAGTCTCTTTCTTTCTTACTTTCTCTCTCTAAAAGATCGAATTGAAGTTTTGTAGTCTGGTTGCTATCTATGATGTTCTTTATCCAAAATCCTTGACATCTATTTGCCCATTGGTTTTTTTGTAATCTATCACCTTCTATTAGATTTTGTTTGGATTTTTGTGTTCCCCTAAATCCCACCTGAATTTACACACACTTGGAACTCGCCAACTCAATTATTCTCAATGACCCCTTTAATTATTTCCCAACATATACATGGTACCATCAAGTCTTCAGATTTTAATAAAGTTTTCACCTTCTTTATACTCTTCAAATAAATACAAAACGCCCTTCATAAGGCCTGCAATCTTGAACTAATCAAAGCATATTCTTTAATTCCATGATTAAATATTCTTTAAAAAAACACGAAACTTTAGCGGAGAAACCAAGAATCTTCCTATAAATAACATTATGTCGCTTAAAGATTCAACAAAAAATTAAATCATGAGTGCCCAAAAAATCGTTCTAATAACCGGTTGTGCTAAAGGGGGTATTGGCTATGAATACTGCAAGGCGTTTGCTGAGCAAAACTGCCATGTGGTAGCTTCTGATATCCCTCAACGAATGGATGACATGTTAGAGTTACGAGAACTAAACATCGAGACATTAGAACTTGATGTTTTATCCGACAAAAGTGTTTCATCAGCCGTGAACGCTATAATTTCAAAACATGGCAAGATAGATGTTTTGATCAATAACGCGGGTATTGGAAGCACGGGCCCACTCGCCGAGCTTTCGTTAGATGAGATAAAAAAGGCATATGAAATCAACACTTTAGGACAACTTAGAATGGTGCAACATGTTGTGCCTTCCATGGCATCAAGAAGAAGTGGGGTTATAGTTAATGTAGGGAGTGTTGTTGGAAAGGTTCCTACCCCTTGGGCAGGATCTTATTGTTCTAGCAAGGCTGCGGTTCACTCGATCTCACATACCCTTCGATTGGAGCTAAAGCCGTTTGGTATTAATGTAGTTTTAGTGATCCCGGGAGCTATAAGATCAAGCTTAGGAAGTCACAACACGGGTTTATTGGCCAATTATGATTGGAAACTTTATAAAGATTTTAGTGACGCGATAGCGGAACGTGCTAGAGCTTCTCAAGTTGGTAAATCGACTGATGCAACGTTGTTTGCACGACATGTTGTAAAGAAGGTTTTGAGCCCGAAACCACCTAAGCAAATAGTGTTTGGTCATATGACGTCTCTATTCGCCTTTCTTTCGGTTTCTCCACTTTGGGTTAGAGATCTTTTCTTCACAAAACGGTTTGGAGTTGAAAAGAAAGAGTGATCACTTTAGAAAGTTTAAAGTATTTATGTTGGTATCTTGTTTTATGGGTGAGCCTTTATGATGTTTATGTGTGATATTAAGTTAAGATTCTTGTTATTTCTTTCATGCCTTTTGTGGAAAAAAAAAAAGGAAATTTCGAGCAACCCGTGAGTCAACTCACACCGTGTCATTTCAAAAGTATTATGTGACATGAAAATTAGATACACAATAGCCCAAGGCTGGAGGGAGTGGTTAGCATGTGCTGAACATGCTAAACTATGCCACGTGAGCTTAGCACATGCTAACCAAATTTGGTGGGAGCAGTCAGCATGTGCTAACCATGCTAAAAGGTACAAGTCTAATGCTAAAAGTTACAAGTCATGTTGCTATAATAAATGATGGCGAGCTCGTTGAAATGTTGGCGAGGGTTTCATTGGCGAAGGCGATAGCGAGTATGGCGGTGTGGTTTAGCGAACTTGGAATCTTGTTTAGCGAGGGAGTTGGCGAGGCCACTCCCTCCAGCCTGACGGTTAAGATAATTAATTCGAATAAAAATCTCTTACCACGGCTGTTGAAACTCAACTTTCACAAGTTTCTACAAAGACGACACCTCGCCCTTGGGGCTTCTTTTTCTTGTCATGAATTGAGGGTACTGTCCCTTCTTCTCAACACCATTAGTGGTCAATGTACTTAAGTCATGGAAAGCCAGATGCACTATTAATAAGCTTTTGTACTTTGAACCAGAGTTAGGAGACACAAAATTTAAATATGGTTTTTTTTTGAACGGCGGCAATTTATATAAAAGAAAGCAACTAGCAAGGCGCTAGAAACAAAAAAGAGTTACATGAAACAAGCATAATAAGGAGATACAATCCAGTCAAACCAATCAAAACTAGAAAAACGGGATCTAAATTTAACCCAATTAAACGCTATAATCTTTATCTCGTCCCCCGTTTTAAAAATAGAGGCATTAATGCCCCGAAACACAACATCATTCCGAGCTTTCCAAATACACCAAACGACCGCATAGAGTATGGATTTTGTCAACTTCTCTTTATGCTTGTCCGACAAAACCGACTTCAGAACCTCCATATAATGGGCACAACATTCCGGGATAGAAGAAGAGATGCTGCACCACAAAAAAACCCGCCGCCAAAGCTGCTTAGCGAAACTGCAGCTAAAGAAAACGTGATCTGAAGTTTCAATATCCGATCTGCATAACGGACAACGATCGGTGTTCAAGACAACTCCTTTCTGCAACAAATTTGCAGCTACAGGCACTCGATCTAGAAGCAATCTCCAAACGAAGCAGTTTACCTTCAAGGGGACCCAATTAACCCACCCAAAGTTCCAGTAGGAATTAGAACTATCAGTGTTTTCCTCCATAAGACGTCGCAATGAGCTTACCGAAAAAATCCCCGAGGCCTCCTCTTTCCAAACCCATTTATCCGGCACATTGGACAAGTTCACCGAATCAACAACTCTGATTAAAAGATCCAGTTCAACAGCTTCCAATCCTCTTCTCAGAATTCTCCTCCAGCACCAAACCGGACTACCTTCAATAGAAACGGGAATGCGATCTGCAACAAGACAGTTTTTGCTAACTTCAACCTTTTAAACATCCAAATAGATTTCTTCAATCCATTATGGTAGTTGAGTATGTTTGGGGTTCCTCAACCTTTTAAACATCCAAATAGATTTCTTCAATACATGGTTATTTTTCTATTATTGCTCATTATTTTAAGTTATTTCAGGGTGCTGGATTTGATCAAAAAAGAAACGCTAAAAAGACTTACACTTTAATTAGAAGGGTGTGGTAATTTAGGGTGAAATGAGAGTAGAGGTCAAGTGATGACTGATGAGGCATAATGGCCCTGGTATGGTAAAAAATAACCAAAGAGGGATTCAATAATTGAAAAGTGGTGTAATGAGATGACTCTTTTAAAGCAGACAAAAGAATTAGAAAACAAAGGGGTTCATTCCCCCCTCTCTTAATTCTTCGAAGATAATACCGAAATAATGATCTCGATTATATATGAACGATCGAGAAGCAGATTATGGTGCAAAGAAATATATATATTTCTATCAACTATTTTAGGGAAAATTACAAAATGGGTTCTGTTTTGTGGTTGGATTGATTTACTCTCATCATTGCAACAATCAAAAAAAGAATTTGAGGGTGGGGTGGGGGTGGTTGGATATTTCTTTCTTTTACCCCTCTACATACTTCCCCACCACCCTTATCAGTACGCAATTTCCTTTTTCTTTTTTCCCATCACCTCTCTCTCTTACCTTTTCCCAAAAAACAAAATTATTCCTACTGGAAAATCTGTCTCCATGAATATATATAACTTTGTCATGCAAGGATTTCATGCAACCCTAATCTTGTTTATTTTTCCCATTTTTGCTAGCTCTCGTATATATTATGTATAATAAAAACAAAAAAAATAGAGATACCCAAAACAAAAGTAACGATAAAAAATCCTTTTTTGATAATACATAAACGAAATAAGACGCAGTAGGGGCATGGGACAGCATTACTGTGTTGATTTGTCAGTCAAAACATATATCGTTGTTTAACCAGAGTCCAAAAGGATGGAGCAATAACTTTACCCTGTTCAGTATGTTTTTCCTGCCAACAGGAAACGGCGTCGTTTAGCTCATTGTCAAGGCACTTCTCATCAGACCAGCTGTGAACCCTATTGGCACATACCATCCATAGCTTAGCTATAGCAAAAGAACCCTAGCGAATGCATACGCAGTCAGCTGTAAGCATCAGAGGAGAGTATTACTCCAGTAGTGTATGTGTCTAGACCCATGTAGACATTGACAATTGTAGAACCTCCAAAACTCGCAAGTATCAAACTTATTTTCATATATATGGGTTACTGTTTGTGACCCTATGGGAAGCTATCAACTGGGCTTTTTTGTCTTTTTGCCTATTGTGAAAGAAAATCTATCTTAACTTCTCTCTCTCTCTCTCTCTCTTATTTACTGAGCATCAAACAGACCTTCTTTCATAACTTTGATTGTCATGTCTTTGGATATCTTTACTTTTCTTGTCTTTGTATCTTTTGGAAGGATTCAGCTTAATCACTTGACATCTTGTTCTTGTATAGAAAACATGCATATTAACCGAATAAAGACTGATCTAATGGATTAAAATCTATAGCTTGTTTAGCGAAAAAGAAAAGTGTAAGGGTGCAAGTTTCATCTTTTGAATATCCAAGTCAAATCTTGAAAGATGCTATTCTTGTCCCATTATACACACAAATATATAATCGTTTGACAACAAGTATAGAAAACATCTGGTTTAACACTTGTAGTAATGAGACTATTAGGTAAACGTATTGATTCTTTTTCTTTATTGTTAATGGATTCCTTTTTCCTTTTTTAGATAAATGGAATCCATAATCATACTTGTGTGACCACAGAATAAGATCTTGACCTTTCTATGATCCTTTTAGTACATACGGATTATGTTAACTAGGCTGGGGTTGAACGATATAAAGAGTTTAAAGAATATACCAGAAATTGCATATAAATGCACATTATACATCACATATAACATCTATATATCTATGTATCACATATAAAGTAAAAGATAAAAAAGAATAGAGAGGAAAAGCAAAAGAGGTGGTCTTTCTCAAACACGGATCCCAATGGTATGCAGGAAGGATGCCAGCATTGTTCGCTGTAAACTCATTCTTTTTGTATAAGTTTAAAGGAAGTTGCTTTGTTCTCCTTTAGAAATCTTTTCAGAGGGAAGGCAGATAAAGAATATATGTGGTTAATTTTTTTATCTAACAAGTTTATCTGGTGAGTTTGTGCTTTGCTACCTTTTGATTTGATATATAAATATTTACTCCTTGTGTGTATATCTATATAGATTCTGTTTCTATAGAGACCACAACTAGGAAACAAAAACAAAAAAGAAAAGAAAAGAAAACACTCTACCCCTTTCTTACTTCATTCCACCTTGTTATTAGTTTCAAAAATGGAGGGAACGCAAAGTATGATTAGTTTTCAATCTCCCCAATGATTCAGTGAGCTTTAACGATCCCTTTTTCTTTATTCCAAGTGTGAAAGTGAGTTCGATTCTTAGAAAAATGAAGTCTATGATCAACAACAACAACCACAACAACGAAAATAATGACGACAACAAAAACAGTAACAACTGGTTGGGTTTCTCTCTTAATTCTCCTCACATGAACGTTACCACTACAACATCAAGAATGGAGGGTTCGCCACCTTCAGATGCGACTCACCCTTCTTCTTCTTCGAACCCCACAACTTATTTCAATCTCCCTTCGCATTTCAACTACCCAAACCTTTACTGTCCTGGAGTCGAAGGTGAAAATGGAAGTGGGCTTTACTCTGGTTTCCCTATTATGCCCCTCAAGTCCGACGGTTCCCTTTGCTTAATGGAAGCCATCACGAGATCACAATCACAAGGTCTGTTTCTTGTTTTCTTTTGTGTGGCGCATTTCATTATCTTTCCTTTTGCGATTAAAAAACTTTTCAACAATGTGTTTGTCTTTTAGGAATGGTTAGTTCGACTCCACCAAAACTTGAGAATTTTTTTGGTGGTGTAACAATGGGGACCCCTGACTTTGACAGAAGCGGAGCTACAATGGCTCTTGGTTTAGATAGTAGTACAATGTACTACAACCAAAATCCTGAACATGAGACTCTACAACATAACCATAGGCATCATCAACACCAGATTCAACCCCAACACTACCCAGATTACTCCGGTTTCAGAGCTTTGTACCAAACAGTACAACAAGAGGAAGTCAAAGAGGCCCAGAATATTGGAGCAGATACTTGCAACCTTCATTTACCGAGTATTGGAGAAGATGATGACATCACTGGTATGAAGAACTGGATTTCAAGAAACTATCATCCAGGTGTCGATGGTGGTGATCATGGTGGCGGTGGTTATGGAGATTTACAGTCGCTTAGTTTGTCAATGAGCTTTGGTAATTGTTCACAGTCAACTACATGTGTCACTGGATCGCACTCACAGCACCAAATCGTACCTGCTGCTGTCGTCACTGATTGTGTCGTTTTGGATACCAAGAAAAGAGGGTCTGAGAAGGTGGATCAACAGAAACAGATTGTTCATCGAAAGTCGTTGGATACATTTGGTCAAAGAACCTCCCAGTATAGGGGTGTTACCAGGTTCATTGTTTTCCATTTCTTCAAGTAAATGAATTTTTGTTTTTATTAAAAAATGTTCCTGAATCTGAATCGATTTAATTCTTTATCAGGCATAGATGGACTGGAAGATATGAAGCACATTTGTGGGACAACAGTTGCAAGAAAGAGGGCCAAAGCAGGAAGGGAAGACAAGGTTAGAAATGAAAACACCATAATTATGCAATGTTGACTTTTATACCTTGTCATCTTTTTATGTTGACTAATAATTACTACAAGATTCTTACCAATTTTTATGTTTCTTGTTCGCTGGATTTAACCTTTGCTTCAGTTTATCTGGGTAAGCCTCAGTTTCTTGTTTTCATCTTCTTTTTATATTATTTTCTTGTACAAAAAGATAAATAAAATTGAGTCCTCTATTAATTGTTTTTAGGTGGTTATGATATGGAAGAGAAAGCCGCTAGAGCTTATGATTTAGCAGCACTCAAGTATTGGGGTCCTGCAACTCATATCAATTTTCCGGTATCTTTTCACTGTTCCTTAAACAATTTTATTGAATATATAGTTTTAATTATGATCATATCACTTTTATAAAAACCCTAGAAATCTAATAATGTCCTTTTCAGTTGGAAAACTATGAACAAGAGGTTGTAGAAATGAAGAACATGTCCAGACAGGAATATGTTGCTCACTTGAGAAGGTAAGTCTTTAAACTCCCATTTTTAATGATATTTTAATTATCACATGCCAATATTAATTATTGAGTTTTAAAACCAATAATTTAACATTTATCCTGATTAATGTTTTCAGGAGAAGTAGTGGTTTCTCTAGGGGAGCCTCAGTCTATAGAGGAGTAACAAGGTCTAAAAGGGTCTTAATTTATGCATAAAAAAATGCTACATATATGTTCACATTTAAAAAAACAAATATACATGAATAATTAATGTGGTTCGCTTTCTTGCTTTTAATTTTCAGACACCATCAACATGGAAGATGGCAAGCTCGGATCGGCCGTGTGGCAGGGAACAAGGATCTTTACTTGGGCACATTCAGTAAGTAAAATTTAAGTTCTTGTAGATATATTTTTTCTATATATTTTTTTTTCTTTAAAGACCAACCAATAACTTTAAATTTACGTTCCGAGGGTGTAATTATTTATCATTAAATTTTTCTTTTTATAAAAAAATAAGCAAGACAGAGATATGAATGCTTTTTAAATCACCCTCATGACAGACCCTAAAATCTCTGAAAATCTTGACTTTTAAGATGACGATCAAAGCTGTTTTTGTCAACAAAGAAGGCTGATTTATCAAGAGCATCTTCTGTGACTCTCTTCCATCCAATGGCCAATGCATGTTTTTATGTCATTTATGTCTTTCCTGCATTTTCAGTTTTTGGTACAAGTCACAAAAGACATGTTGTGTGGGACCTACTTCTACATTATTATTTGCCCTTTTCATTCTTATTTCACATCAGTTTTTCACTTATCTTCTGTATTATCAGTGTAATCAGATACATATTTCAAATACGGTTCCTTTATTTGTGATATAGGCACCCAAGAAGAGGCTGCCGAGGCTTACGATGTGGCCGCCATCAAATTCCGTGGGGTTAACGCGGTTACAAATTTTGACATTTCAAGGTATAACGTAGAAAAGATCATTGCCAGTAATACCCTTTTAGCCGGAGAACTAGCTAGGCGAACAAAAGTAGACCCCACAAACGAGCTCTTGACAGACCAACCGCACAACGGTGAACCCAAGACCATGTTGAGTGAGCCCACCACTAACAGGAACATGTTGGACTGGAAAATGACACTGTATGATCAGAATGGGAGTAATGGAGGTGGGATCGAGGGAGACGAGTCTTCTAAACTTGGAACACATTTATCTAATGCTTCTTCACTGGTGACGAGTTTGAGTAGTTCACGTGAAGATAGCCCGGAAAGAAACAATAATAATAATCTCCCGATGGTTCTTGAAACACCACCATCGGCTTCCAACTTTCTTGGTGGTGCGGCAGGTGGTGCAGTCGATGCATGGATCCCAACAGCAGCGGCTCAAATGAGGCCACATATTCCTGTTTTTGCTGCATGGACAGATGCATGAAAAAGAAAACCCTAAAAAAAGAAAAAAGAGCAAGTGGGGTCTCTCTTTTTTAATTTTTCTTGGTTTTTATCAATATGTATGGATTAATTTGAATTGGGAAGGGGTAAATTCAGTTCTAAATGAATCTTGTAAACTCCATGTTAACAATGGAGGTTCTTTTTAGGAATTTATGCATGAAATATTATATTTTTCATCAATGACTGGAAATGATTTGGAGGAAAATGATGAAAGAGGGTTCATGACAGAATAATTCCTTTACCATAAGTTCAAGTTTTATGATTAGATTTGGCTTTCTTTTTTGCTAATGGTCCAATATGAAGTACAAGAATTGAACCCAGCTCAGTCTTACCAATTATGCAAAAGATTGTGTTTGTTTCTTTTGACCTATTAATGTTTTATATTTCAAATGCATGTCACCATGCAATATCTATCATTTTTTATTAGTGTAAAGTTTAATTTCATCATTACTTCCGTTTACTTTTTGGATCAGAATTCTTTTAGTCCAATCAAATGAAGAAAAAAGGGAAAACAAAATCAAGATTCTTTATGTTTGACAACTAACTTTTCTTCTTTTATCATATTTACAACAAATATTTGTATTTTTTTTTCTTTTTTGTAAAGCGACAGCACAAATAATTTTTGTTTTTGACATGTTCGTATAAGCATTTGTATATTTATTGGTGAAGAAAAGTAAGAAATGTAGATGGGGTGGGTGTCAAAAAGTGGACTTTAGGTGGTGGTTTTGCTTTAAGATTTTGATGTAAAATTTTGGCCTAAAATTGGTGGAAACTAATGATGGTTTTGAACATTAAAGGAGTTAACGTGGGCTTTTTTTGTAATCCCATCATTACATATTCATAAATCATTCCCTTAAAGTAAATATGCTTCAATCACCATTCCTCGTGTGGGTCTCAACTTTCTACCTTTGACCATCATCTCATTTGACACCTATAGTCATTATAATTCTTTGCATATTTCATGCTTATCGGAATACTATTTATATATAAAACTGTTATTTTCATGAGATCTAACAATCTATAGCTTTCATACTTCAAATTTTTCTATACAGAATTTCTATTATAACAAATATAATTGATTTGAGAAATAACAAAATCACATGGCCGGAAAGGGCTGATTAGATGAACTGAATATCAAACATTTTCTTGGTTATATCGTACTAAGTAGTACTCTCTAATTTTTTATTCTTACTTAAAGTGAAAGTAACAACATGTTTCGCCAGATGACAGTATCTCCTTAATCGTGAAGACTAAGCGTACTCACGATTCTATAGTTTTATTATAACAATTTTTTATTTTTTGAACAACCGAAATTTTATAAAGCAAGCTAGTGAGAGGCTATAAAAATAGAGGTACACATGATTAAGGGGATTATACACCAATCTAGCCAACTAATCTTGGAGCCTCCTTGTTTAGGACTGTTAAACCAAAGAAAAGATAACGTGCACCTCCTCGAACAAAAGGTATCCTCACTGGAGTGTACAATTCAAAATTTCCAAACGGACAACAAAAGAGTTGCTAAAATAACTTCGATCGGCTCCTGCTGTTTGCTGGGTAGATTCGAGGCTTGACAAAGCATGATGAGATCAGCTATGCTCGGCATGTCAAGAAATCGCAGCCACTTGATCAGCGCACCATCACCTCCTTTTTTTTTTTTTTTTTTTTGATAACCGATGACCCTACCCGACCCATCCTTTGGATGACCCTGATGAAGCAACCTCGGGGCCCACGCACACCTGACAGCAGGGTGGTCCGGGTCAATCACCTACGGGGGTAGAGAGGTGGCCAGTGGTCATCCCCTGATTGAAACCTAACACTCCCTATGGGGAAAGGGAGGGAGTGAGATTAGAACTTGGAACCTCTTTATGGGGGAAAAGAAAGAGTCCAAAGCCTTATCCACTAGGCCATCAGGGTATCCACTAGGCCAGTGGCCATCCCTTGATTGAAACCTAACACTCCCTATGGGGAAAGGGAGGGAGTGTGATTAGAACTTGGAACCTCTTATGAATTGCATTAATTTCGATCACGAGACAAAAAGATGCAATTTAGTCTCCAAATTGGTGCCACTTATATATGTATCATCAATACATATGTATTATCTATATGTATTGTTACTAATACATAAGTTGTTAATTTATCGTCAATTTTTACAAAATAAGATAATTAATATATGAGTAAACTGCAAATTTGGTCCCTGTGGTTTTCACAAAAGTGTGACTAAGGTCCAAAAAGTTTTGGACTTGCAGCAGTCGTCCAAAAAGCGAAAAGGTTTGTGGATTAGGTCCCTGAGGCAAACAGCCGTTACCTTAGACCCGTTAAGTAGAGCACGTGCCCTCCATGTGAGGGCATTTTCGTCTTTTCAATACTGGTGTATATCTTATTGATTTCATTTGGTCTTAAAGACGTAAGTTCAGTCTTCTTTCTTCCTCGTTCGAGTTCAAAAACGGTGACCGAAGATCGAAGATCGAAGGTATTTTTTATCAATGGTGCTCTGCTTTTGTGGAAAAGAAGCAATTGTGCGTACATCATGGACATCTCTCAACCCAGGTCGGCGATTTTACGGTTGCCCTACACAGGTATGCATTTGATATTAATGTATTAAACACTGATTTATGTAGTAATCTTGATTTCTTATTGAATATTTCTAGAATTCTGAATGTGGGTTTATTGGTTGGCACGATCCACCAATGTGTCGCCGTTCAACTGATGTAATACCTGGGTTGCTAAGAACAATTAACAGGAACGAGGTTGCGATGGGGAATCTACAAGCTCAACAACGAAAGTTGAAGATGTATTTGGCTGTAACGTGGGTTTTGATCATCGCTTACGTAATCTGTAGGATGTAAGCACATATTGTACTAGTTTTTGGCAAAAAAAACCCTAATTTTGTTGTCTTTTGGTGTTTGTAATTGGGTTTTTTTGGTTTAGTTTGACCAGAAGCATGTAATGGCAGTTTTATGTGTATTTTCTGTAAAACCATATGTAATGTTCATGTTTGTTCAATTAAATATGATGATGGTTAGTTATTAGAATGTTAGCAATTGTGGATTTTGGGACAAACCGCCAAGCCATACCAATGGTTAAGCATACAGCAATATACGGGTAAGACATAACATTAAGACAAAACATTAAGACATAACATATACAATGAAATAAGTCAACTATAAATAACCATTCTCTCATAGCCATACCTAGTCATGATTAGATTACCAATAACAAAACCATTATTTCATAAACATACAAAGTACAAGCTAAAGAAAACACTCACTCACATACCATTAAGTCAAAACCATTCTAATAACCTTACCAATTCACAATGACATAACAATAAACTAAAACCATTATCTCATGAACAAACCAAGTGTAACCAAAAGAAAACCATTCACTAATATACCATTATAACATAACATACACACATAACATATAATCTGAAACAGGTCTTTAATACATAACCATTCGATCACAACATTCATACATTACATTAATAGTGCAACCAAAAGAAATCCAGGTTTGTAACAAAAAAAAGTGCCCAAAATCATATTCAAAAGTACAACAAATTCTTCCTGGATCCATCATCACCCATCCTCCACATCAAACCCTTCCTTGACTAGTACCTTCAACCCCTCCTTGTCCCTTACATGTCCTAGAGTTATGACCCTTGTGTTTGCATTTACCACATGTCACTGTCACAAATTTCCTAGTCAGTTTCTGACTTTGACTTTGGTTTTGACTCCCCTTCTGACTTTGAGTAAACTTCCTCTCATCTTCACTTTGTTTTCTTTTCTTTTTTGGCCTCCCAACTACTTTGTGGTGTGGAGGAGGTGTAAGTACTGTTGGGCATTCACTCCTGGGCCACATAGATCTTCCTTTAATTGGGTCCACCTTGAAAGAATAAGCTGTTTTCCATGTTTCAAGCCAATAAACTTTATGGACATATGTATACATTTCTTTGACTGTCTCACCATTGTCTGCCATTTCATTGATTGTTGCAATAGCATGCCTGCAAGGGATTCCAGTTAGCTCCCATTTCCTGCATGAGCAACTCATCTGTCCCATGTCAACCACATGTTGATCATGCCATGGGCCTTGAACCTGGTACTTATGAAGGCCATTCCATCTGGCAGTGTATTGTGAAGCATTTTTAATGTTAGTATCCAAGATTTTAGTAGCAGTTGGTGTAAGTGGGCCATTGCATTTGTTCATAACTTTCATGACATTACAAATCCTCTTCATAAGATATTCTCTTATGAACTCCAAGCTGTTGATGATAGGTTTATCTCTCCCATTACGTAGCTTGCTGTTAAAAACTTCACAAACATTGTTGAGCAACATATCCGACACTGCCCTACCTGTAAATTGATAATTAAGAATAGTTGGTAATTTGTAATTGTGCAAGGATAAAGTTGATAGATTAACATGTATTGAAACTGTATGGTCTAACCTGTAAAATGACTTCTAGCCCAATGTTTGGCAGGAATTTTACTAAGCCACTCGTGTGCTTTCATGTCAAAGAAACTGAACTCCCTCATAAACCTTTCAAACTCAGGTATTGTGGTGGCTGTTGCACACTTCCAAAGATGATCTTTGTACTCTCTTGTTTTCCAGTATTTTCTCATGTTTTCATATATATGCTTGAGGCAAAATCTATGCTCAGCACAAGGAAAATTTTGTGAAATTGCTGGAAGCAAACCCTATAAAATAAACATTTACAAAACAAGTTAACAACATATATTAAAGAAATTGAATGAATGAAAAGGATTTACCTTTTGCCTGTCACTTATAAAAGTGAAGTTGGAATTTGCATGTAGGTCTAAGTCTTCCCCTAAGCAATCCAAAAACCATTTCCAGCTTGAAGTATTTTCAGCCTCAACAATGGCATATGCTAGAGGATATATGCCATTATTGGAATCTACCCCAACTGCAGTTAACACCTGACCAGGGAAAGGTCCCTTCATAAAAGTACCATCTAATCCTAGAAAGTCTCGCATCCCAGCCTTAAACCCTTTTTTTAACGCACCCAAACACACATAAATTCTTTTGAATTGCCTGGTTGGTGAGCTTGGATTTGGCTCTGAATAAACATCAACTCTTGCAGTTGTTTCTGGGTTAGTTGCTTGTAACTCCAGGATGTAGTCTCTTAGAATTGCATACTGTTTTGTATAATCGCCAACCACAATTTTAGTTGCTGCAGCTTTAGCCCTAAACACCTTATCGATAGATAAAGCAACCTCATACTTCTTCTGTAGCTGATCTTGTAGGGCACGAACTGGGATTTCAGGATTTGACTCTACTTGATCCATTATTTGCTTGGAGATGAACGTTGCAGTGCACAACTTGATGTCCCTTGATTGAAGGCAGATGTGGTTGTGGTTGTATGTTTTTACAACCCAGTCATCATCTTCTGTAGCCCTAGATGCGTGTAACTTCCAACAACATTTACCCTTACCCACCTCATTTACTTCTTTAACCTTGACTTTACTTTTTACTTTTTTGACTTTGGAGGACCCACCAGCCCTATCACCATTAACATCTGGAAGGTTTCCAGCACAGAAAGCTGTTAACCTAAATTTGTCATTTTTTGAAAAAGTTAAATTCCTTCTAGTCTCTAAAGCGTGTGTGTCAATTCTATCCTTCAACTCCTTCTTGCTTTTGTACTGTTGACCAACGTGAAAAGAAGGTTTATGCACATGTCCTTCTGAACATGTTTTGTCTTTACCCAAATTTTTCATAATTCGTTTTCTTTTGCTATCGTTGTCTGACTCATCCCCAAAAGAATCCCATTCTTCATTATCTATTACCTCTATGTCCTCTGCTTCATCCTCCACATCAACATTAGTGGTCATCGTGTTATCCCTTACCAAAACATGTTCATCCGTCTCTATACTTATATCAAAATCATCCATATCAACATGAACATCTGATACCATATTTTCCTCATCAAAAAAGTCTTCTAAATTCTCCCCATCCTCTGCCTCATTATCAAAACACATATCTTCTAAGTTAACAGTTTCCTCATCTAAAAAGTCTTGTACCTTCTCCCCACCCTCTGCTTCATTATCAACACACATGTCTTCTACGTTAAAGTTTTCCTCATCTAGAAAGTCTTCCATATTCTCCACAAATGGGTCAAATCCTTCAATACCTTTCATTAATTCCGCATTTAAAAAGTCTTCCATAACATTATTCATATGTTCTGGTGGAGTTTGTTGATGATCTTTGGTCCCACCTTCATCCATTTGTTCCAAGCGAGAATTTTTTTGTGCATTTGTCCCACCTTCTTCCATTTGATCTAAATTAAGTATTTCATGATCTTCTGACCCACCCTCATCCATATTATCTAACCTAACTTCTTGATGACATTCTGTCCCACCCTCATCCATGTGTTCTTCATGTGGTTTTACCCCACCTTCATCTATCGTTGGTTGGTCGAGCCAGTCCAAGCATAATCTCTTACTGCAAGAGCTAGTACCTGTTGTTGGTTTCCATCCCCTTACCCTACTAAATTCAGGTGTTGTAGACCCAAATGAATACAAGGTTAGAGCGGTGTCTGGTTGCATTGAATGTACCTTTTGCGTTTCCTCATCTGTGATCTCTTCAATTGTTACCCTTTTTGCACCTTCTGGGGACATGAAATATGTTAGCAACTTGGTCTCCCCATGCTCTGTGTATACTCTGATTAACTTGTTGTCTCTCACGTACCGTCCAAGATTACGCACATCATCGTCGTTACCTAAAGCCCTAAGCCCAAAATCAAAGTCTCCATTCGGTAAGCGGAAGTGGTAGTATATTACAGGTGGAACGGTGTACCCTAACTCTGCCATGATCGCGTCCATTTCGTGCATAGAAAACTCATCTATATCCACCATGTCAATGTGCCTCACAGAGCCTTCAATGTATCTAGTACCTGGAAATTTGGTGAACTTCCCACCATGATGAAGTTCAATAGTGAACATGGTGGGATATCCAACTTCAAAAACGATGAAAGGTAAGCTTATGAAATAGAAATAGCTAGTTTTCAAATGATATTACAAACTTACCGTATAGTTGGGTATGATCAATACGCTGTGAGCATGGTCTGATGGACCACATTGTCAACACCATCTACGAATTCGAAGTTACAGTGGGCAAGATTAGGGTTTTTTACTCCTCACTCGTACGATTTCTTGGAAGCTGATGAAGACGAAGAGACAATTGGCGGTAACGAGTTAAAGCAACGGTGATATACACCAGTATTGAAAAGACGAAAATGCCCTCACATGGAGGGCACGTGCTCTACTTAACGGGTCTAAGGTAACGGCTGTTTGCCTCAGGGACCTAATCCACAAACTTTTTCGCTTTTTGGACGACTGCTGCAAGTCCAAAACTTTTTGGACCTTAGTCACACTTTTGTGAAAACCACAGGGACCAAATTTGCAGTTTACTCTTAATATATTGTATTGTTATTTCAGCATACAATATATATGTCTTTTCAGGCAGCAACATTTTTCAAACTTTTTCCGAGTTATGTCCCCAAAATTGCATGAAAAAGAGGAAAGAATGATTGTTATTTCATGCAAAAGTAGATGTGTACGTAAAGCTCGGAATTTTTTACTTTGGACCACGGAAAAATGTCTTGCACGGTAAATTTTTAAATATTGTATTAAGTATATCAACCAGATGTTTGATATGATCTATGATGTAACGGTGGGTTTTATTTTTGTTTGCCTAATATTTAATTACTCATGTGTACAGATTCATGATCCCACTGCATAATAGAGTAAAGAATTCTCATATATAATAAAGATATAAGAGGAAGTCTAGTATGTGATAATCTATATCTCCACCAAAAAATAAATATTCTAGAATAGTATTCTTAAACAACCCTCCAACGCTAGGGAAACTTTGTATGATAATCACCCTTGATCAATTAGGTGTGCAGGAATCGTCCGTTATACAGACAAGAGTATTATGATAAGATAAAATGGAAAATATACAAATAATATCCTGATTATGGAAGATGTGCTGGGGATAGTCTAACTAAGGAATATATACTTAAGAAAGGGGAACGAATATCTACAACCAACCCCCCTTCCCCTCTCTCAATGTGGAGCACGAGATTCACACAAAGAAGGTCGTGGTGAAGATATCCGCCAACCGTAGATATGAGGGATATGAGGGACGAACTATATGCGTATTTTTTGGGACAGGCTCATGGATGAAATGGTAATCAATAGCAGTATACTTTAAACGCTTGAAGGCAACTGTGTTTTGAATGAGATATATGACACTCTTATTCTCGCACAAAAGTGTGGGAATATTAGGAGATGACAACTGAAGATCACGTGAAAGATATGTCACCCTTTAAACTTCAACAGCGATCTTTGCAAGAGCCCGGTATTCAGATTCACAGCTTGAGAGAGCAATTTAATGGTCACCTTTCTAGCCTAAAAATTTAGACCTAGTTGAAAGGGACTTGTTGGAGTGTAGAGAACTTGGGGTTTGGGTCTTTTTTGGGTAAAGAGGACGGTACCTCTGGCAAATTTTATTAATAAAAAGAATAAATACAATTGAAGGCTGGGGACTCCCCACCTAAGAAACAACAAAAACCCATTGGGACATGCCCCAATGGACAACATGGCTATACTAGGAACCAAAACTGATTTTGAAACCAGAGAACATAACAGGAAACATAAAAAGCAAACATCCTGCAAAAAACAAACAATACAAGCAGAGAAAAATATAGTAGAAAAGATGGGATAGGAGAGAATAATGGTCCACAGTGGAAAATAGGATGTACATCTCTCAACGTTAGGGGAGGGACCAGACCCTTTTAGCCAAAATAACATTTAGGGAAGGTTTCATAGACAGACTCACCAGTCTACAACGGACATCATCAATAATAGACTTGACAACAGCATGATACGAGCTTCTTTTATTTTTAAAAATCCGGTTATTTCTTTCCTGCCAAATGTGGTAGATAGCTCCTGCAAGCACAAGTATTCGGATAACGGACCAGACGTTTTTACCCTTAGAGATGGGCTTGAGAAGATTGATGATATCCGACCAGCAATTTGTGGGGAAGGTGAGGTTCATAACATGCTGAAGATCATGCCAAACCATAGAAGGGAAAGAACATTCAAAGAAAAGATGAGGAAGGGAATCGGAACAATCGCCGCAGAAGGCACAAATGAGGTTGGGAGAACCAAACAACTCCCAGCTTCTGATTTTATCATGGGTCTTGAGTCGATCTTTGAGAGCAACCCAGAGAATGAAGGCATGTCTAGGGATATTCTGGGAGAACCAAACAAGATGATACCAGTCTACTGGCTGCTCCGAAGGGCAGATAGAGTGCCAGACAGAACGGACCGAAAAAGGATAGACCTTACCGTTACAAGATCTCCAGAGGAGTTTATCAGAAACTGATGTGGAAAGAGAAGGGGGGTTATGAGAAAGGAGAACCGGGTGGGAGTCCTGCCAGCAATGGGGACGCACCCAACACCCGTTGAGGACAATGTCAGCAACCTTAGAATCAGGAGTGAATCCCGCATTATGGATGTTACGGGCAGATAAGAACTGACAGAGGGGACCAGCAGGATGCCAGTTATCGAACCAAGCAGACGTAGAGCAGCCATCACCAACCTTGGAGACAATAAAGTCCCTGATCTTACCCCGCATGTCGAGGATATTGCGCCAGGCATAGCCCGTACCGCGCTTCTTGGGGGCATCCCAAAAGTTACGCCCATAGAGGCGGTACGAGTGGATCCACCTGACCCAGAGAGAATCCTTATTAGAAAGGAGTCTCCAGGCATGGGAAGCCATAAGGGCAATATTCCAAACAGCAAGGTTACGAATACCCAGACCACCATGGGTCTTAGGGAGACACACCGTCTTCCATGAGACTTTGGCTTTACCACGCTTCATCTCACCGTTGCACCAGAGGAATCCCCTAATGAGTTTCTCAATCTCGTTAGAGATAGATTTGGGGAGAATAAAAACGGAAGCCCAAGAATAAAAACGGAAGCCCAATAGATTTGGGTCTTAGAAACATGTGCATTGTATTTCATGGCAATTCATATTAATCTAACTAAGTTTTCATTTTCCCTAAGAACTATTTTGGTAAATGTTTCAAAACGTTTTTGGGAATTTGACTTGGAGTTGAGTTATTGACATACACCAATTCTAACAAAAGTCAAATTACGAGCTCACTAACTAGACTCCCAATGTATAACTTTATTAATTTAACATCTATCTACAAATGAAAAATTGGAGGGTTAAGAGCATACTTTACTATTTTAACATCTATCTACAAATGAAGAATTAGAGTCTTTGTGTAGTTCCCTTAAAGTTTTATGATGATATTCTATTGTACACCTCCAAGCTTGAACTTTATGACTTTATTTGACAAACTAATATTTGGGACCTTAATTATGTAACATGTTTTCAACTTTGAAAATCATTTTGAATAAAATTAAACCTTTTAAAAAGGAAACTATAATGGGGGTGTTACACTAATAAAGACTTGCTTAAACTTCATATATTTCTGTTTAACAAAAAAAAGTAAAATAACTGTTCACCACACTTGCTCCCGGTAATATTACTATGTTGGATCAATTGAAAATCATCTTTTTACAAGAGTTTTGCTCCACGAGTAAAACCATGGAAATAATAAAAGCTATTTGGAATTTCTCACAAACAAATGAGGAATTTAAGGATGAATTTGAATGCCTCGATGAATTTTGGTCGTGCCAAGATCATGATTTCCCCTATGGGCAATTAGTGTGATACCTCGTTAATGGAGTCAATAACAAAAGTTCGAGTAGGATAAATATCGCCTCAGGTGGGACATTTATGATGCAAGATAATAAAAATGCTTGGCAATTTTAGGGCAGATGAGCAATGGCTCGAAAGTCAATTACTCAAGTAAGAAATGGGGCACCCCACTTTTGACAGTTGCCTCCGTAGGACTAAACAAAGCCTCAAAAACTGAAGTCAAATTAGACATTCACACTTGAAATAAAAAAAATTGACTTATTACTCACTATTCTTGCCAAGGAGAAAGGTTAAAATGTTTTACAAAGTCAAAGATTGTACGTAAATTCTAAAAACATTGGGCACATTACTGATGAGTGTACAAAGAGACAAGAAGATATCAATCAACTTTATGGATACAGCCAATTCCATTATACGGTGAGACAGTTCAAACAATCCAACAATCAAGGAAACTCTCAACATAACAAGTACGGTCAAGGAAACCTCTAGCACCATAACAACCAAAAAAGACCTTGTCAAGGTCAACAATAATCGTTCTTACAATGTAATCATAACAATGAAGCAAGTTCATCAAACAAAGAAGAGAACACAAACAACAACAAGCTTAATAAAATCATGAAGTTTATCATACAAACTTGCCAAAAAGCTGACACCAACTTGAAATTAATAGCTATCATACATAAACATATTGCTTAACTTGTAGAGCAAATAGGAAAAAAAGAAGAAAACAATACAGTCACAAGTCAAACTATGGTAAGTAATTCTCATTGACAAGGTAAAGAACAATAAAACATAGACCACACTTTGAATTGGTATAAAAGGTCGATAATGTAACACCCGTTTCCCAATTCTTTATTTTTAGCAACTAAGTATTTATTTTAACGAAAAATAAATAATAATATTGATAATAAAAGAAAATAATGGAAATAATATTTTTTAGATTGGAAATTTTAGTAGAGGGTTTATGTCATATTTATAAACTTAAATTTGTTGGAATAAATGGGAAATTGGGGTTAAAAATGAAAGGATTAATTCTTAAACTTTAAAAATTAATATGTAAACATCTATAAGGATTTGGGAAAAAGTCATCAAGAAGGCTTTTGTAGATTTTGATGAAATAAGACTACAGGAAAAAGATTCATATCATTTGGAGTTATAATGAAGAAATTATGATAGGTCAAAGAAGACCAAAAAGTGACAAAAATGGCCGATAACAAATGTTTGAAGGACTGTATCGAAAAATCTATAATGATTCAGACTTAAGTCAGTAGAATAACTTTGTTAAGCTCATTTTCTCCTTTCTAAAGGTTTAAAGTTTGTAAATTTTGGATGTCGTATGAAGGAGTTATGCCCCGATAAAGTTGTGAAAAAATGAAGGGGTAACGCAGAAATATTTCTAAGTCTGGAAATATGGGCTTTTTAGTCATTTCCATTTAAAACCAGTCCTGGGTTTCCCTAATACCTGTGGGCTGCAATTTCTTATCAGAACAAGTAAAAATAATTTGAAATTAGAAGAAAAGAGAGAATGGAGGATGTGAGATTGAAGACCCGAGAGAGAGTGATGGTGTGTGAAGCTTGGAAAGATCGAGAAGGAATGGAGGGGAGGGACTGCAGGTTGCTGCTGGAATCAAGGGGAAAGAAAGGGTAGAGAGAGGTAAAATATTTTCTCCTCTCTTTTGTTCTAACCGATCAAACACCCACCACAATTTTATATGCTTGTGTGTATGTTCTTGGGTAGCATGTTGTCTAAGCTTAAGGAAGTGTATGGGATTTCTATTTTCAGAGTTTCTTTTGAAGTCCTTTCAGACCTTATAAGGTTTTAATGAGGTTCTTGATGGGTTTGGAGTTGAAAACTCTACCCTCAATGTTAGTTGATGTAAAGATTGGGTATTCACTGTTTTTGACTCATCTTGTTAAATCAATGATAAATCGTGTGAGTGTTCATTTAGGGTGATATCTATATCTATAGAATGGTATTTGAGTCTAGTTTATGCATCCAGAAGGCCTTGTCCAAATTCGTTTGTTAGGTTTGGTGAATATTGCAATATTCACTGATTGGTTTAAGTTCTGTCAGATTTGATCCCTGTCTTGAGAAATTCATTATAAATTGTAAAAAAATCGGTTGGGGGCAACACCAGTGGCATTACTTCATTTTTGAAGTTTAGTTTGTCCTTACCAAATTTCAGAGTTCAGTTCTCAACCCATTTTGATCGATTAATATTTCTTCAAGGGTGGTTCAGTGGGTGAACTGATTGTATTAGTCAACTTTGGGGATTTTTCTTTTATTCTTGGAAAATGCAAATGACTTGAGGTCAGGCCCTGTAATCTTGTACTTGGGTCTAATATGTGCAGGAGTTTTCTTAGAATTTATTCTGAACAGATCCTTGGTAGAATGTGGCAATCTTTGCAACCTGGTCTGGATTTAACATATTTTGATACCCAATCTTGGTTAATTCATATAAATTAGAGGAAAAATAGTTAATGCATGGTCCTTACATCCCTGGAAAGGTAAAGAGATGAGCTAGGTGAATGTCTAAATATATCCTTGATTTGTTGAGGTTACGATGAGCTTAAGTGGTCATAAACAGACTTTCTGTTTTGGGGTTAAAAACTGAAAATAAATATAATAAATGTTTTAATTCCACAAGTACATAATTAAGGTATGGCTTAATTATTATGACATATAATAACTTAATATACCTTATAGGAGTATAAGGTGTGCGGTTTTAAGCTTGGTTGGATTTGCGGAGTTGCCGCACGGATTTCTTCATTTCCGACTTGAGGTGAGTACATGCAGTATTTTTACCCATTCTGGGGTACATGGCAAGTAAGTATTTTCAAGATTTTTCTATAAAATTTCTATATGTGGAATTATACGCAAGGGTATTGTTTCTAAATTTTTGTGAAAGTATAATGCTTTATTTGAAGCTAAGTTTTGAACTACAAATTATATTAAGTAATTATTTGAAGCTAAGTTTTGAACTACAAATTATATTAAGTGAAAGTATCTTGGTCTATGTACCAATTATGTGAAAGTATATTTTGAAATACAAGTTATACATGTTTGAAAGTATGGATAGGCATATAGCCATATTGTGTTTAAGAAGTATATTTTGATTACAAATTGTATATGTTTTCAAGTATGAATGGGCATATAGCCATAAGATGTTTGGAAAGTATGATTTGGCATTGAGCCTAAAATGTTATAAAGACATGTTTTAAACATATGGTTTATGTGAAACGGAAGTTATGAATTTGGCATTTAGCCATAAAGACAAGAAATGGTGAAGTTTGGCAATTAGCCACTATGCAAGTAAGTAATGTTAAAGTAAGCAGAAAGTGTTTTGTATGACTGGTAATTGTAGCAAGCAGCGTTAGTAAGGGAACTATGTTCCAACCTACCCGGGTTAGGTAAGGGGTCTACTGGGGAAAAACTCCATCGCGAAGTAGACTGCCTCAGCACTTCTATGGTGAGGATTGATCCGTTCTTTCTAGCCATAGAGACTTGGGGTATCACTTATAGTGATTAAAGCCCTAAGTATAAAAATCCAGCAAGCTTATAAAACCAGTCAAAGAAAGTAAGAAAGAAGCTATTTTTGCAAAGTATGTTATGAAGTGATATTGAAAAGTAAAGAGTTATAGTATTTTACTACTATAAAGTTTTGAAAGATATTATTTTTGTAAAGCATATTATGAAATGATTTCGAGAAGTAAAGAGTTATAGTATATTATTACTATAAAAGTTTTGACAGAAGTTTTATGTTGTAAATTTACAAAAAGTTGGAAAAAAAAAGTTAAAGGTTTGAGTCTAAAACTCATGTAACTCACGAGACATTATTGTCTTACGTATTTTATGTTTTGCCATGTATTCCAGGTTAAATGCTATACTATAATTGGATGAAGTTTAGCTAGAGTGGAGCCACATAGCTCCTATCTTGAAATCAAGGTTTAATCCTTTCTTGCTTACTATGGTTAGTTTTGGTATGAATTTGTAACACCCACTGTTTTTTTTAAGCATGAAAATTAACGGTTTTTGATAAACCGTATTTTTGTATTCATGTATTTATACAAAAAACCATAGTATTTGCAAACAGTAGAAATGGGGTGTCACAAGTTGGTATCAGAGCCATAGTTTAAGCGAATTAGGATTGGCTTGTTCCACTCCTAGGCTTAAACTCATGCTATAGAAATGATAGTTTATAAAAGTATGCTATATGGTGTCTTAAATGATTAAGACATTATGCATTATTTAAAGTATGGCGATATATAAAACAAAGAAGTGTTAAGTTAGCGTTTAAAGTGAGCAAAAATCTGACCGTTAGGAAAATTATATGATATTTTCCATAACCGTCTAAATTTATTAAAGACTATGTTTATAAAGTAATAAGATTTCTAGTAGTGATCACCATGTATTTATAATGGTGTTATATGTTAAGGGAACCAGTGTCCCATGATACCTTGTGGTAACAGCAGAATCAATATGTATAGGTGATTATGGTAATATGGGCCCGTATTATCATAATCACAGGATATGTATTGAGACTGGTGGAATCGTAAAGGAATTATGGTAGTCTGGTGAGTAAGGATTGTGAAGAGAGTAATAAGAATAACATAAGGATTATATGCCTATGTAATAAAAATAAGTAAGATTATAAGTATTAAAGGTTAATGCAGTGGATATATACCACTTAGTATGACAAGGTAAAATAAATTAATAAGATAGTTAATACTCCTGAGACAATATGAAAGGAACCAGTAAAAGAGACATGGTCAGAAGGTATAAATATATTGAAAATGTTAATAGAGTATATAGTACAAATATAAAAGAAAGAGTATAACTGAAAATTTCGTTGTCTAACAGAAACGAATTATGATTATAGAATAAAGATAAAAGTAGTGTCACTACAGTGACCAAAGAAAGAAAGATTGGAAAATAATAATAATAATAATAAATAAAAGTAGTAACACATCGATACATGTGATCTATTGCTATAACTTTATATTAATACATTAAGAAAAGTTTACAGAACTACTAACCTAAACTGGAGAATCAGAAGGAAGCGAGAAAATATCTTCTACACTCCACTCTTTGTCATCATTGGGGTGACTTGTACCTTCTTGAGGATTTCGAATGGGTATGCTTCCAGTTATTGGAGGAAGAGCTCCAAGGTATGGGATCTCGATAGGGTTGGAACCCGTAACCCCATGATATTGGGTTAAAAATTGACTCGTTTGGGGAGTGTGTAAGTAGGGAAGTAATGAGGAAGGGTTCCAATTCGGAACCAGTTGGGGATAGCTATAAGAAGGAGGAAATCATGCTAGGTCACCTACAGAGCCTCCAAAATTATCCTCACTCGCAGGCTCGAGTAAACCAGGATTAATACTACTCATACCAGAATTAGATGGCAGAGATTGCTGCTGTGTATGAGTTCTTGATGAAGTTTCCCCCTTTTCCAGAATTTTTCTTTTCTTATATTCAACCTTATGAGCAGCTTGTATCAGTTTCTTTGTGCCGTCTGTTAGACCCGATTGTGATCCTTCAATTATTGCTTCTTTCTCCCTTTTTAGGTTGGGTATTAAATCTTTCGATAATCCTGCTGCTCTACTAAACTCGTTACCAAATTCCTGTGACATAAACAACTTTAGTAATAATAACATTATGATATAAAAGAATTTAAAAAATATATAATTCTTTACCTCAGCATGATCAATAAGAGTTTGTAGACTCTTAAGTTGTCGTTGGGGCCATTGTTCGATACCTAAATCTCTACAGCGTTTTTTTTTAACTGTGTCGATCCAATGTTAAGTTCCTTCGCAGCTTTCTCAATTAGTTTATTAAAGTGTTCAGCTATTATTTCTCTACTTAATGAGTGTCTGAAACCTCTTCTACTGCCAGCTACTTTGATTTTCGGAATCGAAGGATTGAGTTCAAATGTATTATTAATATTTGGGATCATTTGAACATGATCCTGATTTTCTGAACCAAAGATGGACATTGATTCATTAAAATCAGTAGCTTCTATCGGTGGTACTTGTACGTTTTCAGTCATGGACTCAGGATTTTGAAATTCTTCTAGGTTCCTCTGAACCACCTGAAGGTGATTTTGATATTGAAAACCAACCCCAAGTTCGGGATTCATTTCAATATTTATGTTATGAGTCGTCTGTAATTGATTGTCATTTTGAATGTCAGCCATGAATCCTTGATTCGTGGGGATGATCTCACTACTCGTTGAGGGTACGTCGATGAATGAATTGTAGTCAGATAGATCATCCACAAATGGGTCTACGAATAACAATTGTCAGATGATAAAAAAAATTGAATATTCATAGAAGCAATCATTTAAAGAATTTAACCTGGTAGAAGGTATGGAGTCTGATCGAGTGCAAAGTCTAAAGATGCATGCACTAGATCTTCTGAGTTAATATTCAGCTCGGGAAAAATTCCCGGCTCATCGTTGAGTGGCTCTATTGGCAGTATATCTGGAAGACTGTACCATAATTCAAAATCAAACAAAACATTAGAAAGAAAAAATGAAAAATAAATAATGGATGTTTAGAATGTTAAAGTCACCCGAACTCCAGTAAAGATGTCTGATCTGAAGGACCCTCTCCTTGCGGAAAACCAGGTCCAGGGTTCGACAGATCGCCCATTGAAGATCTGTTTTCCATGACTCAGCTTTAAATATGAGTTCGTATACGAACAAACTAGTGATAGAAGAGAATGAGACTGAAAATGAATGTGGAAATAAATGATGCTACTTACATGTATATATATATATAGCATTTTGCAGCTGGAACCGAAAGGACGTATGTAATTGAAAGGACGCCTCACGTTTTTAGTGCCAAAATTCAAACCATCTACAGTGGATGCGACCCTTCACTACCCTAAGTACCGTCTCTTTTCAAAATTCGCCACTTGACTCCGGTAATAACGGGATATTGAAGAGACTTTTTGGATTAAAGGTGAATAAAGTGGTGTCGTTTACTGATTACTTAATTGCACAGACTGATGTAGGCTGTTGATTATTAGTGATGTGATGTCACATAAAAACAAAGTGTACGACCTATCTGTTAACATTGGAGAGGTATTGACCTTGACTTATTTTGACTTTTCATCCCGTGTTGGACTCTAGGCCTAATGGGTTAAAACTTAACATATTTGGACTTATGTCGTTGGGCTAGTAGTTATGGGCAAGTTAATAAACCAACATAAAAATGAAATATGGGCTAATGTATTCACAGACTATTAATCTTGTGGAATTATGGACTAATGAAAGTTTCAACCCAAATTACCTATTGTCTTGGTGTTGAATTTCGAGGACGAAATTCTTATAAGTGGGGGAGATTTGTAACACCCGTTTCCCAATTCTTTATTTTTAGCAACTAAGTATTTATTTTAACGAAAAATAAATAATAATATTGATAATAAAAGAAAATAATGGAAATAATGTTTTCTAGATTGGAAATTTTAGTAGAGGGTTTATGTCATATTTATAAACTTAAATTTGTTGGAATAAATGGGAAATTGGGGTTAAAAATGAAAGGATTAATTCTTAAACTTTAAAAATTAATATGTAAACATCTATAAGGATTTGGGAAAACGTCATCAAGAAGGCTTTTGTAGATTTTGATGAAATAAGACTACAAAAAAAAGATTCATATCATTTGGAGTTATAATGAAGAAATTATGATAGGTCAAAGAAGACCAAAAAGTGACAAAAATGGCCGATAACAAATGTTTGAAGGACTGTATCGAAAAATCTATAATGATTCAGACTTAAGTCAGTAGAATAAATTTGTTAAGCTCATTTTCTCCTTTCTAAAGGTTTAAAGTTTGTAAATTTTGGATGTCGTATGAAGGAGTTATGCCCCGATAAAGTTGTGGAAAAATGAAGGGGTAACGCAGAAATATTTCTAAGTCTGGAAATATGGGCTTTTTAGTCATTTCCATTTAAAACCAGTCCTGGGTTTCCCTAATACCTGTGGGCTGCAATTTCTTATCAGAACAAGTAAAAATAATTTGAAATTAGAAGAAAAGAGAGAATGGAGGATGTGAGATTGAAGACCCGAGAGAGAGAGAGAGATGGTGTGTGAAGCTTGGAAAGATCGAGAAGGAATGGAGGGGAGGGACTGCAGGTTGCTGCTGGAATCAAGGGGAAAGAAAGGGTAGAGAGAGGTAAAATATTTTCTCCTCTCTTTTGTTCTAACCGATCAAACACCCACCACAATTTTATATGCTTGTGTGTATGTTCTTGGGTAGCATGTTGTCTAAGCTTAAGGAAGTGTATGGGATTTCTATTTTCAGAGTTTCTTTTGAAGTCCTTTCAGACCTTATAAGGTCTTAATGAGGTTCTTGATGGGTTTGGAGTTGAAAACTCTACCCTCAATGTTAGTTGATGTAAAGATTGGGTATTCACTGTTTTTGACTCATCTTGTTAAATCAATGATAAATCGTGTGAGTGTCCATTTAGGGTGATATCTATATCTATAGAATGGTATTTGAGTCTAGTTTATGCATCCAGAATGCCTTGTCCAAATTCATTTGTTAGGTTTGGTGAATATTGCAATATTCACTGATTGGTTTAAGTTCTGTCAGATTTGATCCCTGTCTTGAGAAATTCATTATAAATTGTACAGAAATCGGTTGGGGGCAACACCAGTGGCATTACTTCATTTTTGAAGTCTAGTTTTTCCTTACCAAATTTCAGAGTTCAGTTCTCAACCCATTTTGATCGATTAATATTTCTTCAAGGGTGGTTCAGTGGGTGAACTGATTGCATTAGTCAACTTTGGGGATTTTTCTTTTATTCTTGGAAAATGAAAATGACTTGAGGTCAGGCCCTGTAATCTTGTACTTGGGTCTAATATGTGAAGGATTTTTCTTAGAATTTATGCTGAACAGATCCTTGGTAGAATGTGGCAATCTTTGCAACCTGGTCTGGATTTAACATATTTTGATACCCAATCTTGGTTAATTCATATAAATTAGAGGAAAAATAGTTAATGCATGGTCCTTACATCCCTGGAAAGGTAAAGAGATGAGCTAGGTGAATGTCTAAATATATCCTTGATTTGTTGAGGTTACGATGAGCTTAAGTGGTCATAAACAGACTTTCTGTTTTGGGGTTAAAAACTGAAAATAAATATAATAAATGTTTTAATTCCACAAGTACATAATTAAGGTATGGCTTAATTATTATGACATATAATAACTTAATATACCTTATAGGAGTATAAGGTGTGCGGTTTTAAGCTTGGTTGGATTTGCGGAGTTGCCGCACGGATTTCTTCATTTCCGACTTGAGGTGAGTACATGCAGTATTTTTACCCATTCTGGGGTACATGGCAAGTAAGTATTTTCAAGATTTTTCTATAAAATTTCTATATGTGGAATTATACGCAAGGGTATTGTTTCTAAATTGTTGTGAAAGTATAATGCTTTATTTGAAGCTAAGTTTTGAACTACAAATTATATTAAGTAATTATTTGAAGCTAAGTTTTGAACTACAAATTATATTAAATGAAAGTATCTTGGTCTATGTACCAATTATGTGAAAGTATATTTTGAAATACAAGTTATACATGTTTGAAAGTATGGATAGGCATATAGCCATATTGTGCTTAAGAAGTATATTTTGATTACAAATTGTATATGTTTTCAAGTATGAATGAGCATATAGCCATAAGATGTTTGGAAAGTATGATTTGGCATTAAGCCTAAAATGTTATAAAGACATGTTTTAAACATATGGTTTATGTGAAACGAAAGTTATGAATTTGGCATTTAGCCATAAAGACAAGAAATGGTGAAGTTTGGCAATTAGCCACTATGCAAGTAAGTAATGTTAAAGTAAGCAGAAAGTGTTTTGTATGACTGGTAATTGTAGCAAGCAGCGTTAGTAAGGGAACTATGTTCCAACCTACCCGGGTTAGGTAAGGGGTCTACTGGGGAAAAACCCCATCGCGAAGTAGACTGCCTCAGCACTTCTATGGTGAGGATTGATCCGTTCTTTCTATCCATAGAGACTTGGGGTATCACTTATAGTGATTAAAGCCCTAAGTATAAAAATCCAGCAAGCTTATAAAACCAGTCAAAGAAAGTAAGAAAGAAGCTATTTTTGCAAAGTATGTTATGAAGTGATATTGAAAAGTAAAGAGTTATAGTATTTTACTACTATAAAGTTTTGAAAGATATTATTTTTGTAAAGCATATTATGAAATGATTTCGAGAAGTAAAGAGTTATAGTATATTATTACTATAAAAGTTTTGACAGAAGTTTTATGTTGTAAATTTACAAAAAGTTGGAAAAAAAAAGTTAAAGGTTTGAGTCTAAAACTCATGTAACTCACGAGACATTATTGTCTTACGTATTTTATGTTTTGCCATGTATTCCAGGTTAAATGCTATACTATAATTGGATGAAGTTTAGCTGGAGTGGAGCCACATAGCTCCTATCTTGAACTCAAGGTTTAATCCTTTATTGCTTACTATGGTTAGTTTTGGTATGAATTTGTAACACCCACTGTTTTTTTTTAAGCATGAAAATTAACGGTTTTTGATAAACCGTATTTTTGTATTCATGTATTTATACAAAAAACCATAGTATTTGCAAACAGTAGAAATGGGATGTCACAGATAATCTCTTTCTTTTCCTAATATTGTTGATTGTGAAACTAAAAGTGATAGCAATATTTCGTATGTTGAGACTAACAAAGTGTAAAAGAATATTTTAAAAGAAGAAACTAAATTTCACTTAGAAAGAGTTTCATAATAAAGACTAAATAGCCCTCTAGAGTTGGGGAGCATGGTGTGGAGGATAATACTTTATCATACCCTTCGACTTTAGAGAAATCAGTATCATTCACATTCGAGAAAGTGGGGCCAAAATTGATGACATGTGGGAACTTTTTAGTCCAAACAAAATTTATATTCCTTTAATCAATCTTATTAAGGCGGTACCATGTTATGCTAAATTAATAAAGGACTTTTGCATGCGAAAATGCAAGTTACACTCATACCTCCCTAAAAGATTAATCTTAGAGAGCCCATTGAAGTTGTTTTGACAAATTCTTTACCTCCAATATTAAAAGGCCTCTGAGCTCCTTTAATCTTAGTTGTTATCGTAATTTTTCAAATAATAAGGTCCTTTCTTGACCTTGGAGCAAGTCTTAATATTCTATCGACTAATTGTTTTGATCAATATGACTTTGGCAAGTTGGAACACGCTGATGTTAGTTTCCAACATCAAGATAAGCCTACTAAAGTCTTTTTTTTTTGGTAAAGAGGACGGTACCTCTGGCAAATTTTATTAATAAAAAGAATAAATATAATTTAAGGCTGGGGACTCCCCACCAAATAAACAACAAAAAGACCCATTCGGACAGGCCCCAATGGTCTACAAGGCAATACTAGGAACCAAAACAGCTTTTGGAACCAGAGAACATAGCAGGAACATAAAAAGCAAACATCCTGCAAAAAACAAACCATACAATCCAAGAAATATATAATAGAAAAGATGAGATAGGAGAGAATAATATACCACAGTATAAAATAGGAGATACATCTCTCAACGTTAGGGTAGGGACCATACTCTTTTAGCCAAAATAACATTAGGAGAAGGTGTCAAAGAGAGGCTCACCAATCTACAACGGACATCATCAATAATAGTTTTGATAACATCATGATACGATCGTCTATTATTCTTAAAAATTCGGTTATTTCTTTCCTGCCAAATGTGGTAGATAGCTCCCGCAAGCACAAGTCTTCGGATAATGGACCAAACGTTCTTACCCTTAGTGATGGGCTTGAGGAGATTGATGATATTCGACCAGCAATTTGTGGGGGAGGAGAGGTTCATAACATGCTGAAGATCATGCCAAACCATAGAAGGGAAACAACACTCAAAGAAAAGATGTGGAAGGGAATCGGAACAATCACCGCAGAAGGCACAGATAAGGTTGGCGTTAGTCTCCCAGCTTCTGATTTTATCATGGGTCTTGAGCCGATCTTTGAGAGCAACCCAGAGAATGAAGGCGTGTCTAGGGATATTCTGGGAGAACCAAACAAGATGATACCAGTCTACAGGCTGGTCCGAGGGGCGTATAGAGTGCCAGACAGAACGGACAGAAAAAGGAGAGACCTTACCGTCGCAAGATCTCCAGAGGAGTTTATCAGGAACGTACGTGGAAAGAGAAGGTGGGTTATGAGAAAGAAGAACGGGATGGGAGTCCTGCCAGCAATAGGGGCGCACCCAACACCCGTTGAGGACAATGTCAGCAACCTTAGAATCAGGAGTGAAGCCCGCAGTATGGATGTTACGGGCGGATAAGAACTGAGAAAGGGGACCAGCAGGATGCCAGTTGTCGAACCAAGCAGACGTAGAGCAGCCATCACCAACATTGGAGACAATAAAGCCCCTGATCTTACCCCGCATGTCGAGGATATTGCGCCATGCATAGCCCGTACCGCGCTTCTTAGGGGCATCCCAGAAGTTACGCCCACAGAGGCGGTACGAGTGGATCCACCTGACCCAAAGAGAATCCTTATTAGAAAGGAGTCTCCATGTATGGGAAGCCATAAGGGCAATATTCCAAACAGCAAGGTTACGAATATCCAGACCACCATGGGTCTTAGGGAGACATACAGTCTTCCATGAAACTTTGGCTTTACCATGCTTCATCTCACCGTTGCACCAGAGGAAACCCCTAGTGAGTTTCTCAATCTCGTTAGAGATAGATTTAGGAAGAATAAAAACGGAAGCCCAATAAATTTGCATGGAAGAAAGGACAAAGAGGATGAGTTGGAGACGACCGGCAAAACAGAGAGACTTGTTCTTCCAGTCGTTAATCATGCATTTGACTTTATCAACTAGGCGTTTACAGTCCTTGTGGACAAGACGAGTGGTGATGAGAGGGACACCAATGTATCGTACAGGGAGAGATCCCTCCGGAAACCTAACAATACGATTAATGGAAGCTCTGGTCCTCTCACCAACATTGCAGTAGAAGGCTTCACTCTTCGCTTCGTTAGGGTGTAGCCTAGAGACCCTAGAGAAATCAGCAAGAGAGTCATTTATGACACGAACCGAAGAGCTATCGCCATGACAGAAGAGAAGAAGGTCATCGGCAAAGCAGAGATGGGTGATACTTTGCTCCTCACATTGCCGATGGAATTTAAAAGAATCGGAGTCAGAGATGTTTCTCTTGATCATAAGGTTAAGCACCTCCATGACAAGAGTGAAGAGATAGGGAGAGAGCGGGTCACCCTGACGGATGCCCCTTTGACCTTCGAAGAATCCGTGCATATTACCATTGATGCTCACAGAGTAAGAAGCAGTGGAGACACACGTCATGATCCAGTCAATCATACGAATGGGGAAACCAAACCCAACCAAGATGGTGCGAAGAAAAAACCAGTCAACCGTATCGTAAGCTTTTTGGATATCGACTTTAAACGCACATCTGGGGGGACCACGATGATAATGATAATCACGCATGAGCTCCTGGACAAGAAGAACATTGTCAGTGATCAGGCGCCCTGGAATGAAAGCAGACTGGTTTTCATCAACCAGAGAAGAGAGGTGGTTCTTGATACGCTCTGCAATGATCTTGCTGATACATTTGTAAACAACGTTACAACAGGCGATGGGGCGGAAATCAGTGACTTTAGACGGGGAGTCAACCTTAGGGATGAGAGCAAGCACGGTGTTGTTGAGCGACTTAAGGATTTTACCAGAAGAGAAGAACTCCTTAACCGCCGAACAAACATCGTGCCCCACGATATCCCAAGCAGACTTGAAGAACTTAACCGAGAAACCATCTGGGCCGGGCGCTTTATCATCGCCCATCTGGAACAAGATGCACTTAACCTCCTCATCCGTAACAGGAGTAAGCATGGCGACAGATTGAAGAGGGGAGAGCTTCTTAGAGAAGAGGGAACACGGGTCATGAATAGCAATGGAGGGGTGGGCTATGCCTAAGAAAGTTTGGAAGTGGGAGACGAACAGATTGGGGAGGGCATCCCCAGAAATCCATTGACTTCCTTTAAGGAAGACTAGCTAATGTTATAGTTAAGTAAGACTAGCTAATGTTATAGTTAAGTAAAGGATTTTTATTGCCTCATTGACTTCCTTGTGTTTTATACCGAGGGAAATAAGGAAGCTCAACCGATGAGTATTTTGAGGAACCTATTTTTGGAAACTATGAACTCCTAAATAAATTGTCACACGGGTGTTATGGCTATAAAATTTGGTAATAAAATAATTAGGATGACTATTTTTAATAACCTTTCTAACATGCCAACAAATTATGGATGCCATGCTATCAAATTGAGACGATTATTAGGGGTGGGCGCCACCACCCTTAAAAATTAAACACTCAAAATCGTTGAGAATTTTTCTTTGATGATGATAGGAATGGAAATATGGAAGTTTACGGATTGCAAGGGTTGTTTTGAAAAAAATGCTCGAGATGAAGAAGTCGATTATAAAAGCTACTATCACATGTAATGTGAAACTTTTCCATTAACGCGTATACCCAAGATCTAGATGTATTCAGCTACTTTTTGGAGCATAACATTGATCGGCCCCTTAATGAAATGAATACATTAGAGCATGTGACCACACCTACAAGATTCTGATAAACTTATTTATATCCACAGATCAAGAAACGATATTGAACATATTTGAGAATCATTTGATACATCTCCTATGTTCAATGATATTAGAATAAATGGGTATAAAATTGAAAAGTCATTTGTCATTAAGAAGTTGATGGAAGCTTTGAGGAGGAAAAGAATTCATGTACATATGGTTAGCAGCAATCACATGTTACTAGATGCTTAACAATGTCTATGCATTTGACCTCTTTTATCTATTGCACAAGTGGAAGTTTGTTGGAAATAGTATGCAATAAACAATGAAAATACTATATTGTTGATCATACATGAACCTATGGACCATACACTAAAGACAAAATAGTTGGGATGAAATAAATAATATATTTATAGTCAATAACTTTATTATTACAAACCTAAGTAAATAAATAAATGATACTTATTATTATTTATTAATCAAAAATGAAATAAATAAATAAATAAGAATTTTAAGTTAAACACAAGATTGACTTAATTAAAGTATTTAATCAATTAAGAAATTAATAACTTAGTTTAGGCTATTTAAATCCAAAATACACCTTAACAACAATTTGAATGTCTTCTTTCAAAAATCATAACAAGGATAATGGACAATTTTTGACCATTAACATTACAATTATAATAAAGAAAAATTTTCAATTACGATTTATATGGAAAAACTCTTATTTTTTTAATAACATTAACTCCACTTAAATATCGTAATAAACACAAGACTTCTCCATATAACACATTAATGCTATGACACACTTCCTAATGTGGTATTTAATCTCAACAAATTTTTGATTTGATCTAAGAATAATAATTTATCATTAGCAAGCTTCATGATCACCAATCCGACAAAATATCGAGTCAAAGTTAAATATATTATCTGATCTTTAACTTTAATTGAAGCCGCAATTTTGTCATAATAGTTAGAGTAAATTACAGTTTTGGTCCCTGTGGTTTGATCTATTTTTTATATTGGTTCCTAAACTCGAAATCTCACATTCTTGCCCGTGTGATTTCCATTTACTAACATGTTTGGTCCTTAGTCCATATCAAAAGACAATTTTACCATTTTTATTTCTTTTTTTATTTTCTTTTAATAACTTTATTTATTTTTTATTATTAAAAAAAAGATCATCTTCCACTTTCTCAATTCTCTCAACCAAATTAACCCCAGGAGATCCCAATTTACTAAACCCTAAACAGATTCTCCTCCATTGTCGTCTCCTAATAGCAGCATCGATCACAATTCCGACCACCAGTAACACATACTGCCACACTGTCGCCTCGTTTCCAAACCACTCTAAAACAGGCTTCTGTGAAGTCGAGAATGTTCAATTTATGACAAACTCGATCGAAAGAACAGCAGAAGAAGCCAGGCAAAAGAACTCGGCTATAGAAAGGAAAGCGTCGACAATTAATCTATCAGCGGCAACAATGTATTGCTTGTCAACAAGTCCGTCTGATTGCAAAGCTCTTATCGAATAATGGCGTTGTGTATGAACTGAACGCAATTTGAAGGGGATTGCCACTCGGGTCTTTAGGGTTTGGAAATGGGGAAAAATTGTGACATCGAATTTAGGGGTCTTAAGATTTGGGGGGTTTAGTATGATGGAGGTGTGAGTGTGTGAGTGACGGGTAATGAGGTTTTGAAATGGTATTGACATTGTTCAGTTGGCAAGATTGGATAAGAGGATTAGGGTTACGACTTACGAATGATCTAAAAGTTTGGGGAGATTTTTGTAACTAGGAATGAAGTAAATTGCAGAAGATTGAATACAAACTTGCAGAAGAGCAATGGAGGAGGAAGAACCATCACCACCACCATCGCTGCTTACTGCCATCAAATCCCCACATTGGCGTCCACCATGAGAGAGAGAGAGAGAGAGAGAGAGAGAGAGAGAGAGAAAGATAGAGAGAGAGAAAAAAAATGGGGGTTAGGCCGGTGGGGTAATTGGGGGTGGGGGTGGGTTTTTTTCTTTTTTTAATAATAAAAAATAAATAACATTATTAAAAGAAAATGAAAAAATAAATAAAATGGGTAAAATTGTCTTTTGATATGGACTAAGGGCCAAACATGTTAATAAATGGAAACCACGGGGGCAAGAATGTGGTATTTCGAGTTCAATGGCCAATACAAAAAGTGGGCCAAACCACGGAATACACCAACAAAATTGCGTAGGTGCGCAAAGATATTCCATTCCATCCTTGAAATCGGCCCCTCCTTCCTATTCAATATTTCATAAAAAAAAAAAAATTAAGATATATTTTTCTCCTAAAATAAATCAAATCAAAATATGTCTAATCCTAGATAGCTGATACAAAGCAATTTAAACCTAAAGTATAAATACCAATGTTGTTACAAAATGTTAAATACTTTTGACCGATATCGCTCAGTTTTGCAAAAAAATATGACCTAAAATTATCCTAAAACGATCAAAATGTTAATGCACCAACTCACAACGGTTTGCACCACCAAATTTATAATATGAACAACACAATACAATTGGCCAAATAAAATTGAATTGAAAGCATAATAATTATATTTTCTAGTAATGGAAATAAAGTCTTCAACATGTGTAGCGAGTGACTTATTCGAAGGCAATAGTACGTTCAGCATTAGCAAACTATTTGTATTTATCTATTGAGCCGTTATGCATATATATAAAAATATAGTAAATCGTTTGGAACAACAAAACGTCATAAGTTAATGTCACACCACTTTGTAAATTTAAAAATCCTGTTTTCATATCAGATTTTGCCATATTTCATAGTTAATAGCATCTCAAACGTTATAGAGTAGAATGACTTGTTGATATATTTGTTGAACTTATAAAGAAGAACATGACTCATGGGTGTGGCGTCTCAAGGTTGTATTTGTTACGTTACGTATATTGTATCTCAATATACATTATGATGCATCGTGCTTTAGCATCACCAGCATTCTAACCAAGTAGTAATTATCATAAACATCTTTTACGTGGTTATATGACAATAATTTGATACCTTCATCAACATTTGTGGATACTAAAGTTTGAAACTGAAAACCCGTGACATGAGATTATTTTTTTATACCATTTTTATGTTAAAACAAGAATACAATATGAAAAATATGAAATATTCAATAGTTGTCACACAGATTGAAACGAAAATACGAAATATGAAAGTCCAGATCATGAAAAATATCATACTAGAATATATGATTTGTTAACAATACAATATAAAAAAGTGGACATAACCTAAAGTTTCAGTTCGATCAAATATTTCACCATGATTTGTTGACACTTGACAGGAACTGTTTCTGTCTGGGCCTCGCTAACACTTGAAGCGAACCTTTAGGACCAGTTAAAGGCCTATCTAAAGCCCTTTATTTATGCATCTATATCTTTTCTATACGTTATTGGGTAGTCCTTGAATGTAATACAAAAAATAAAAGGCAAGGGCCAGTGGGCCATTAAATTATTTCAACTTTTCAAGTGTAGTACTATAGTAGCTCAAGAATTCAATTTCGGAGGAAACTAGATTTATGGAACGACAAGTATGGCTATAGGACCCAAATACTGAGACAGTTTATGAATTATGTGGTATAACTTGTTTAATGAATTATAATAGAAGTTTAATTTTCTTAAAACAATAATAATAATATATATTGATCAACTTCCAACCAGACTGGTTTGCTCTATTTTTTAGCTAATGTTTTTAGTTTTACATATTTCAAGAATAAAATATAGTATAAATCAACTTTAACGCATACATACATACATACATACATACATACATACATACATACATACATACATACATACATACATACATACATACATACATACATACATATATATATATATATATATATATATATATATATATATATATATATATATATAAAAGAAGATAAGAAGTAATCATGGCCGTTTAATCAAGATTATATATATATATATATATATATATATATATATATATATATATATATATATATATATATATATATATATATATATATGTATGTATGTATGTATGTATGTTTAAATGAGAACAATATATATTGTGATAACGTGATAATCGTTTCTAACCATGTGGTAAGAAAGATTTACGGTCGATATTGAATCTGATTAGATAAAGATCATGCAATCAATCCCTATATTTACTCCTCTCTTTAATTGTGGTAGTTAGTTATTCATGTTGGATTCAATGTCGGTTGTAGATCTTCCTAATCACATGACTAAAAATGGTTCTTACGTTCTCACAATATATAGAGTTCTCAAAAGAATCCAACGTTCTCAAACTATTTATGGTCCTCATCATATAGGAATCACGACGCGACTGTAAGTTGGTTGCCATTTTCTATACAGAATTGAAAGTAGGTTGTCCAGGCTAGTGTGCAATAGAATTGATGTTAACTTGGACTCGTAAGTGTTGCGACGGTCGGTATAGAAATCACGACACTATGAATTAGCAGAGGTCGATATTCAAAAGAATGCTCCATGGGACGCAACGCTAAAAAGTTGATAGGACGTGTCGCATAGATGAACGCGACACTACATGAAATGATAGTAACGTGTTGTTTTTACAAAGTTACAGCTGTGTGTGTTGTGATTCTTGGAGATTCTTGGTCATTTCCAAGGGGCTTCTATCGCCAATAGCTAGATTCAATATGAAGATGATGCATCAACAAGACTAGATAATGAAGGTATGGCATTGTTTTCATGGATTACTTCAAGATCATGAAGCTATTATCTCTAGTTTTTACATGTTCGTATTAGCAACATATGATCACTGTTAGTAAATGATGAGCATGTTATTAAGGCATGATAGATGTTTACCTGATGGTTAATGTCAAGAGTACAATATGCAAGTTGTTAATGCACAACTCATGGAGAACCTTATAACTACATTTGAACTAATAAAATCATTTTTATTGGTTATACTAGGATTAGCACATGTATGTTGATAACTAGAAAAGTATTTCATGAAATGTAATGAGACCAACATTTCCCACCATGGGATGAATATCACAAGGATGACATATCAATTGGTATATTGATTTTTATGCTTATTGACAAAATATAGTATGGTCATGTTTCATTCACATGTGAAATTAGCTAAGAGTGAATGAAAAATTGACCTTTTACTTTTAAGGGGTATATAGGAAAACCTAAAATGATTGGTCTCATAAATGACAATATTGATTGACTAGCAAGTTCAATCCTTGAGATTTGATGAATTGAGTTCAACAAAAGCTCAGAAGTTGTTTAAGAATATTATATGATACTTTGAATAATAGACAAGTTAATGGGCTAAAGATGCAAGGGATTAAACCTAATATGGAGGTAGATTATTAAACGAATCACAAGAGTATTTTGTGCTTGTGACTAGTGAGACAGTGATCGTTGACCCTGAATTGACTGTTGACCATCGTTGACTTTGGTTTATTGAAATGTCTAGTTATGTTTTCGATCCTCATGGATACATCTGTAAGATGAAAGCTTGATGGTGAATATTATAGGCCAATTAGTTATAACTAGAGTAAGCAAAATCTCCCATGTATGAAAATGTGATTATAAAATTTAAGGATAATGACTTGATAGGGTAAAAAAACTTATAAAATTGTTCACAGTTTGTCACTGAACTTATTTTTTGTGCCTAATTTATCCATGAACTTTTTAAAAATTGTTCACATTTAGTCACTTATGTTCTTTTTTATACATATATGACCATTAACTTCATGGTCATTTATAGACAGAAAAAAAATCATAAGTGACTAAATGTGAACAACTTTAAAAAGGTCATGGGTAAATCAAGCACAAAAATATATTCAGTGGCCAAATATATATTTTTTGTACACATATATGACCAATAACTTAATGGTCATTTTGTGAACAAAAAAAACCATAAGTGACTAAATGTAAACAATTTTAAAAAGTTCATGGGTAAATCAAGCACAAAAATATATTCAGTGACCAAATGTAGACAAAAAAACTTAAGTGACTAAATGTATACATGGGACAAAGTTCATTAACCTTGCAAATCATTATCCCAAAATTTTTAAGGAAACACTACTGCGGGATGTAATGTGATACTTCGTTTTTATTTCTTCTTTTATAATTTATTTAACATATTTTAATTCATTTTAGTGTAATTTTCATTCATATTTTCTATTTTTGTTATTTGTATCATTCGGGGATACTGTCTAGCCTTTTTTGTTAATTGCATATATTTTTCGAAGACTAGCGAAGAGCGGAAATTTTAGAGAGCAGAGCAAGACGATATTGCGAAATGCATGGATGGCTAGTGGATTTTGGGCTTGGATGATGCCTTGGACTCATGAGGATGTTATTAGGCTAATTTAGAGATCTAGAGTGTAGGAGTTGGTCAACAATACGTCAAACCTAATTTAAACAAATGAGGAAAGATACCAAGTTTTGGTCTTTTCACGTATGGTGTTGCTGTATGTGGGCTTTCTACAATTTCATGCGGCCTGCGTGATTTTTGCTATATACTCGTACGGCCTGTGCAAACGGGCTGGAGGGTATTTTGGTCTTTTCACATATTGATGTTGTATGTTGGACTTGGACATGAGTTTTTATCTTCTTTTCACACAAGTCACGAGCAGAGGAAAGAGCTAGGTTTTGGAGAGCATTTTTTGGGCTTCTTCCACCTTCTTTCTCACTTGGATTTGTTACATTTCAAACTATTGAATGATTGGTACGTTTCTATTTTTTATGTTTGATGCTCTAGCCATGCTTATCTAGTTTTCCATTATCAATATTTGGTGTTAAACTTTGACAACTAGTGATCATGAATGGTTTATGATTTTTGTGTTCATCCATGAATGAAAACCTTTGTTTTAATTTCTATAATTGTTCTTGTATATATATTCATGGTTTAAATGCTTGAATGATTGTTGTTAGTTATTTATTAGATAACGTAATTGATCTTGGAAGTAAATTGGTAACAAATGATTTTTATGGATACTTGTTATTTCATACTAAATCATGAGGTTTTGTTCTCTAACAATATAAATGCAAGCTTCTGTAACTTTTGTTTAGATTTGGTGACCTTATATTGCTAGTCAAATTACTCAAACCAAATGTTTATTTGACTCTTGATTTTGATTAAGATGGATATTAAGAGCTTTTTCTAATGTCTGTATAAATTAAAAGGGTCACGCTTTTAAGTTTTTTTAGCCAATGTGGTTTAAACCAAAATAGTGCACCATAAACCATAATGATAAATGAACTAGTTGTGCTTATGACTATTATCCCAATATTGATTGCTTCTCCACATTTGACTCATTCGCCAAAATTTGATTACTTCCCTTTATTTACATTTTGAACTCAACAAACAAAACCCTAATTTTTAATTACTTTGTTTAAAAATATATACTTTTATGAATTGATCACATAGTTTTCCAAATTGAACAAATCTCTATGGATTCAATCCTTTTACTATTATACACTATGTTGTGTTATAGAAATAGTGTTTAATTTTTAATTACTTTGTTTAAAAATATATACTTGATGACCAGATAGAATTTTCAATGAATTTAGGAACTTCGTAAGGTTAAAATAATAAATAGATAAATGATGAAAATATCTAGTTGATACTTGTATCAGGGTAAACTACTATTTATGGAATGACTAATTTGTTAGTCAAAGTAAGCAAGATAAAAGAATGCAAAGGAAAGAAATACTTACGGAAATAAAATCTAATGACTGGAAGTTGAGTTTGGATGGTAAAGTAGAATGCCACTTTGGGTAAATGGTCAATCTATTATATAAATATTAATACACTCGATCATTGGAGGACAATCATGATAAAGGAGTAATCATGCCCAAGTGAAAGGTAGCTAGAAGAAAATTGTCAGGATACATGTTGACTTTTGGAAAGTCAAACTTTTAATGACATGTAAAGTTGGAAAGTTGTCAAGGCTTCTAATGGAATAAATCTTAATGATTATGAGTTAAGTGAAGGAAACATGAGAAATGAAAGTAGATATAGAAACTTATCAAAGCAATGAGAACTAGAAGTAATAATTTTATTAAAGACTTAGTAAGAAGTCCTAATTCACGTATCAATATGTAGTTGTAAGTTAATCTCATTATCATCTTAGTGATTCCGAAGACGGAATTCTTTTAAGGGGTAGATAATTGTGATAATTAGAAATTTGTGTATAATAAAAATCTTGTTACATGTATTATACAAGGGAAAGATGGTCAAAGACGGTCAAAATATGAATATGCATATGTTAAGACCCTTATTAAGACATTGTAAGACTATTGATTCATTTAGTAATGTGCATTAAGAGATAAGGACAATATGGAAAATTTTAAATAAAAAGTGAAGCTAATATTGGAGATATCTTTAAAAATTATTACCTCAATATCTAAAATGAAATGGAAAAAGTCATTAAGGTGACTTTTTTTAATATTTGATGTAACAAAAGTATCTTAAAAATATTTAAATCAGTTGTAACAAAGAAGTTATGAAGCTTAGAAAAATGGCCAAAAGTTATAAGAATAGTGAAAATGCTTAGGTTTAAGGGTCTGTAACGAATAATATGAATATATTCAGATGTAAGTCGGTAAAGAGAAGTTGTAAAGCTCATTCCCAACTTTCCAAAGATATAAAGTTTTCAAAATTTGGATATCACATGTGGAAGATATGACAGTTCAAAAATTAGGAAATTTGGGTGTAAATGTTGAATTTTACCAAGGCATGGGAACTTAAGGTAATCTAGTCATTTCCAACTACTTAACCTAGTCAACATTACGGAGCTGGTTGCTCTTTTCTTGTGTGCGTAAACTAGAAAACTGATAGGAAAAGAAAAAGGGGAAATAGGAAGATGAAGAACAAAAAAAACACACACACACACACACACTCATGTATGTGTATGCTTTCATGGGTTCTGCATACGAGAAAAGAGAGAGCATGATTGAGAGGCTAAGAAGGACTAAGGGTGACGTCGGACCGAGTAAAGAGGCAAAGACAACAGCTCCTCGCTGCTGCTACCGGTATTGTGAAGAAGACAGCGGCGGAGCCGCTACTGTGCGGCGGTCGGATTCCTTCAGTGGTGACAGGCAACTGTGGTGACCTCCATTCAATCTGATGTCTACTTAGAACAAACCAGAAACCTTTTTACCTCCATTGTTAGATAGGAACTTGAAGGTAAAGTTTCGATTTTTGAACCTTAGCCATTTGAACTTGAAAATTTTGATGAATGCATGTTGGTATTGAGTTTTGATTTTGAAATATATTATGTGTTAATTCGTAATTACCAATGAATCAATACTTGTCATTCGTAGATTGAAGAATTGGACAAATTGACTTTTAGAAGAAGTCAAACAATATGTACAAGATGAAAATTCTTGGAATGTTTGAATGCATGTTGTTGTGGCATTGAATTCATGAAATAACTAGTTGGTTTTGAGTAAAAATCAATGGGGAAATGATTTGTATTTGGTATTTCTTGATATTTGGTTATTAAAATGCTTGAACCTTGAAAGGAACACTTGAAGTTGGTTGATAGTTGTACATAATCTTAGATTCTTATTTTCTATTTTGGCCCATTTCTATAGAATGAAATTGATGAGTGAATGATTAAGAACACATGATTTGCTAGTTTGAAAGCGCGACAAAACTTGATTTGATATTATTAGCCAAATGTTGAGATTGGATTGAAATTGTGAATTCCATCATTTGATGTTAAAAAGAATATTGGAATCAAACTTGCTATTGTACAATTATGCATAAATAAAAGTAGAACCAAAGCTAGTTAAGAAAAATGGTAGAAATACTAAAGACTAAAACGACTAAAATAGTCACGGTTGAAACTAAAAGTTTCTATATTAGCCTAAACGGAGACACATGAACATAGAATTGAATTGGAATGGAACTTACAAAATTTGGGAACATATTGGTAATAATTTGAATGAAAGTATCAAGGTTTTGACAGTTTCTATTTTTAGACACTTTAATGGTTGAAATTTGCCTAAATGGCATAAATAAGTAAAATAAAAAAATGTTTTGACATAACCATTGAAATGAACTTATAAAGAAGTGAAAATCAAAATTTTGTTGATATAACATTGTAGAACCCAAAAATACCATAATTGATTATTATGCTTTTATGAAGCATATGTAACTATTGGAATGGAATTGGAATAATGATTAGAATGAATTCAAGAATGATTAGACAAATGTTATATGTTTAGTTGTGTAATATTTTCTAATCTCTTATTAAATCAATAGAGATTAAAGGATGCTTGGAAGCAATGAAAGTCAAGAGTTATGTGGAATAATGTAACTAGACTTACCTAGCTACTAAGGTGAGCCCATATGGATTTTTTTAATTGGTTTACTTGGCATAAAGCTATATGTTTTATGATATTAAATGAAATGTCTTCACTAGTACGTAATTTTGAAATGACTTGGTGAATGACTTGATGTGTTAACACTTTAAATGCAATTTTCTAGCAAAGAATATATTTAGTTTGACAAGTTGAATTACAAGCGACAAACATGCTTTTAATGAAATGTTTATGAGCCAAATGGTATTGTTATGCAATATGAATGTTTTATATATGTCTTTTACTACCAGTGTTGTAAAACTAGGCCTACTCGGACGAGTACTCAGCCGAGTACTCGGAATCGGGTGTTGTCCGAGGCGCTTTTATGAGAATCGGCCAAAAAACTTGGACTCGCTCAAACTCGGTTAACCTCGGTGCTACTCAGTCAAACTCGGTGCTACTCAGTCAACATCGGTGCAACTCGGTCAACCTTGGAATCGGAAAAACTCGGAAAAGCTCGGTCAAACTCGGAAAAACTCGGAAAAAATCGGCCAAACTCGAGAATTTTGAATTTTTTTATAAAATAAATAATTATAATTTTTATGTAATTAGTTTAAAACACATCATATATTTTACTTGATTAATAAACATTTTATTGTTTAATTTTAATTTGTTTAATTCAAATCAAATTTGATGCAACTATGACTATATTCAATATTTCAGTATGTATAATCATATAATATGTACGTATTTACCTTATCCAAGTATTCTCCGAGTACTCCCCGCCTAGACCGAGTACTTGCTACTCGTTAGTCGACCGACTTAGCAACGCCTAGCGACTTTTGCAACATTGTTTACTACTAAGACTAGATTGTTGCATTGCATAGCATGGCATATGTGTGTGAAAGTTGATAAAAGAAAAGTGGTGAATCATCCATACATGAAATGTGAATTGCATAAGAGTCGAGTATGGTCTGGACATAACAAGAAATCCCTAATGTGGGATTACGCTGATTCTACCTGGGATGGAACCTCCAGTCGTGAAGGTAGATGTCACAAGTAGCCATTATAGACTAGTCTATTATATCTATATTACCAAAATTTCGATAGAATTGTTAGAATATTTTTAGGACATTTAATGATGAATTTCCTAATGCTTTCTATGGTGTATGCTTGGTTGGAACTTGTAACCCCCAATTTTTTTTGAAATAAGAGTTTTAACAACATGAAGTTTTATAAAATATTACACTTCTTAAAGTGTATTAAGATTAGGCTGTTACATCAGTGTTCCAGGTCTTCGCTATTTGGCCTAAGTCATGTTTATTACCAGTTCTCCCAAGTGCAATTAAGTTAATTTGACGAAGTTTTTCCCATTGCTCTTGTTGGAGTTTCGTTTTCTTTTCCTTGCTTAATTCCTGATCAACTATATTGCCTTTATCTACAATATGTTCCGAGGATGGTGGGATTGTTGTGGAAGTGACTATAGTAAAGGTAGTGGGACTTGAAGAGCCTATTCTAATCCCTTTCTTTAAGTGATCATGCGGAATCCCGATAGATGTGGTAGGCCTAGTGGAATGCCTTGTTGAAATGGAAAGGGTCATAACTTCACAGTGCAATGAAGATTTCACATAGTACCGTCAAGATATTTGGTCAACTAAGCTTATTAGGAGAAGAACCTCCTGATCTCTTTCACTTAAGAAGGACAAAACTATACACATTATATATAAGTGCTCACTCTTCACTCCTTATAACTCACTTTATACGTCGATGGATTAGACTTAGCCTTTTGTCAAAAATTATCAATTTGTAGCAAACCAAGGAAATATGAAATCTTAAAATCTAGGGAATCAAGTAGCGTTCTGTTTAATGTATTGATAAAGATAATTAGAGAATAACATAGTGAATTGAAAGTAATTCACCATCAAATACATCGTTAAAGCAGGAAGTACATTATGCATACTGACATTAACCTCATACTAAGTGTTTATGAAATTACCTGATGTTGCAAGGCGTATCCCAAATATCTCAATTCATTATGGCGAATAGATATGTTGAGAACTGAAATCAAAGTTTTGGTATTTAGGTTCAACTTTTCTTTGAATTCCAGAAAAAGATTTTAAACAAAGATTTAAGAAATTTCTTATGTGAACTTCTGAACCAACAAGACTTGAATAAGATGCTGCAAGTGTCATCAATGATGCATGAGTGAATAAGTTTCAAGTATTCTTCAAAGGTTTAAACAATAAAAAGTTGACTTGATTTTGTATTTAAGGGTGGCGAAGCTTCGTATGTGAACAATAATCTTTTGTGATAAATTCAATTGAAGTATAATAGAAGTTCGCAGAAGCTTGGATGCAAAGCATTAAGGTTCACCACTTGATTTTCAAGAAGTATCACGATTTATTTGGAAGTTATATACATAGGTGTACATGCAGAGTATTTGTTCAGAAGTGCATCGAAGCTTCGTCAATGAATAAGAAATTTCTTTGAAATATCAAATCCCGAGTTCAGAAGCGTACCGAAGCTTCGATAATGAACAATAAAAGTTTAGATATGTAAGCAAGACAATCCAAATGTAGAAGCCCAGCGAAGCTTCTGTAACGAGTAGTAAAAATGTATCAAAATCAAGTTCAAACATTGTTATAGAAGTCTATTTCGTCGTCAACAAAAGTTGCATAATTGACTTTCACAGGGGCAACAACTAGCCTGACAGTATCAGCAAATGGTCTGACAGTAGCAGCATGTGGTTTGACAACAACAGCAGGCAATCAGACACTTGATGACAAAACGCACTCATGAATAAATAATCTAAATGGCAAACAGAAGGCAGAATGTAAATGAAAGACGATGTAAATATTACGTTTGACTATTTGATTGATCAGAAAAGATTACAATGATTAGCTCAAATAATAGTGAGTTATGAGTAATGTGGAGTACTAAATTGCAAACACCAATATATATAGACACGGTGACGATGCTAGTCCAACCAATCATAAAATAAAACATGGACATACTAACGTGAATGGCCAAACTAATTGCTCACACTAACATACACTGTCTGTTATGAGCACATTCGTCAATGTGATAAACTTAATATCGAAGGAGCACAAGTTGCTCTTCAACCACTTCAAATCAAAAAGGTCTTCACACGCTTCACAGTTAGACATTTGATAACTTCGAAAACTTCAATCTACTTTGAATTTCGTATATGTATCAAATCCATTTTTGCAATACTTCAAAAAATTTCCAACACATTTTCATAACCCTTTCAGGATGAGAGTGTGCATAAGGATAATGAACATATAGAGACGTGCTCGATGATTCAACATTGGAAGCATGAATTAATTGTATTTATCCGGGTTAACTAAAGTAGTCAAATCACTAGAAGAAAGAGTGGGTGGATGAAAAGTAGAATGTATACTAATACGCTTGCTAGTAAATTTCTTAATTGTTAAAGATATACGCATTAATTTTATTAAGATATATATGTTGGATTAGGTGTCTAAGCCATGACTTATAATTTGTATTTACCTAATTAATAGAAGCAAAGTCCATTTGGGTTGCCCTCATAGCTGGAGGTTTGGTAGAGAGTTCGGTAGAGAGAAAGGTTGATTTATTATGGGATTAATAAATCAATAGAAATAAAAGATATGGTTTGTTAATATATTAAAGTGATAATATATTAATTAGAAACTATATTGATTGATTAATAATTAATCAGGAATTAATTGGATTAATTTATGTGGCATTAATTAGATTAATCAGGAAGTCAAGGATTAAAGTCGTACAAATTCAATAGTTGAATTGCGGCACGCGGCGCGCAAATGTGAAGGCCGCGACGCGCGTACATATTCGTACGAATTCAATAGTTGAATTGCGGCGCGCGGCGCGCCAATGTAAAGGTCGCGACGCGCGTACGTATAATCCGGAAAATGGCTGACGGCTAGGGTTTCTTGTTTCCCTATAAATAGGGAACCCTAGGCCTCATTATTAGTGCTCATTCTATTATTCTCTCTGGAATTTTCGTGACCTTCCTCTGGCTCCCTGGGTGTGATCTCATTTGAGGCAGGACACTTGTGCTGCTTAGCTTCAAGATTAAAACTAAATGTTAGTTTTTCTGATTTATTCTTTTAGTTATTTTTGTTTGGCCTTTAGGAATTAGTTACATGTTCAAAGTAAGAAAACATAGATCTTTTCTAGGTTGCATGTGAACTTAGGTTATTTAGTTCATGGTTGCGGAAAACCTTTCAATATAGACCGTGAATATTTTTTAAGAAAGTTTTGTAGAACAAAAACTAACTCACGAATGTACAACATAATATTCTAGATTTCATTGATTATTTTATTATATTTCAAGAAAATCTACTTGTTGATTCCACACAACCCAATTTATTGTCATTTTAGTGATTATTTCAAAGAAAGAAAAAACACCAATATTCAATACATCAAATTTACCAAATCCATTATTTTTGAAGTATGTAACATTTTTCTAAATGGTTGTGCTATAGTTATCCCCTATTTCTTATTATACCCCTGATTTGATTAACTGATTTGTTTTATCTCAATTTCGTCTTTTCTTTTATTATTATTATTATTATTAAATTAAATTTATTATTATTAACTTTATAAACTAAAATTATAACCGTTCGTGTTTATTTATAATCTAATGGCTTTTTTTTTATTCGTTCGAATTTATTCAGTCATTTATAAATCAAGTGGTTGAATTATAATTTATTTTTTTATAAAATCCTTCGGGTTATACCATTTGTAACTAATCGAAATTCATGTTATTATTAGCCGGAAATCGGTATTCTTGGATCAAACATTGCATTATATTATTATTTATATTGTTATTTTTATATATTCGTTCGAATTTGACGTAACCGTTTTGATATAATTTGTCATAATTTTATAAAATTATAAACGTCGTTCGTTGTGTCGTAATTACTTTAAAAAAACTATTGTTTATTGTTACTAAAACGTAAAAATTATAAAAGCTAAATTTATTAATTTGACATTCGTTCAAATTTGACATAACCGTTTCAGTATAATTTGACATAATTTTATAAAGTTATAAACGTCGTTCTATTTTCCGTAATTGCTTTTAAAATACTATTAATAAAAAAAAGACAACAAACTATTAATAAAATAAAAGAAAAAAAAACAACAAACAAACAAAATAGACAAAAGACAAAAAAAAAAAAAAAAAACAAAAATTCAAATAGAGGATTAGATTGTAGGATGAGTATGTATAGAATGGTGATCTTAAAAAAAAAAACTTTTAAATGTACGTAGGTGAGTATGTGAGTTTTTTACCAATACGTGTGTAGAATCACTCATTCTAAATCATTAATCATCAAGTCTCTTCTCTCTCACATGCGCACCAGTAATCAAGTTCATACTTGAGAAGAGAGAGAAAACCCCTCTCTCTCTCTCTCTGTTTTCACTTTCATCGATCTTCGTAAACCCTTCAAAACTCCGTCGATCACTTGTTTGATTTTCAAAAAAATTGTTCTTACTAAAATGGGTGTTACTGTTCCAAGATTAACACTCTTGTTGATTCTAATATCAATTTTCCTCCCACCATCAACCCCAGATCAGAACGATGAATCGTGTTTAACCCATCTATTCGAATCCTTTCAAGACCCCAATGGAAGCCTCCATAACTGGACCAAACTCGCCTTCTCGAACCCATGTTCTGATTTCACTTCCATCCTCGTCGGAGTAACCTGCAACAATGGCCGCATCTACAAGCTCTCCCTCCAGAACCTCTCTCTCCGTGGCTCCATCTCGCCATACATCTCCAACTGCACCAACCTCCAATCGCTAGACCTCTCCGGTAACTCCCTCGCCGGACTTATCCCCGATGAACTTCAGTACCTGGTCAACCTCGCCGTCCTCAACCTCTCCTCCAACCGCCTCTCCGGCGCCATCCCACCTTCCCTCCCTATGTGTTTTTATCTCAATGTCATTGACCTCCATGATAACATTCTCAACGGCACAATCCCGCCGCAGCTTGGGTCTTTGGTAAGGTTATCTGTTTTCGACGTTTCTAATAATAAATTATCCGGGCCCATTCCGGCGAGCTTGGGTAACCGGTCGGGTAACTTGCCGCACTTCAATGTCAGCTCGTATTTAGGTAACAAAGGTCTTTACGGGTACCCGTTGCCGCCGATGAAGAACAAAGGGTTATCGGTGTTGGCGATTGTGGGGATCGGATTAGGAAGTGGGTTGTTGAGCTTGGCACTGAGTTTCACGGTGGTGTGTGTTTGGTTGAGAGCGACGGAGCAGAAGACGGCGGCCGAACAAGATGGGAAGAGTAGTTTGCCTGATTATTAAATATTTATTTACAAAAAATTATTGTATGTTTGTAAATTTTGAAAAAAAAAAAGTGGGGTTGATATTAGCTTTTTTCTTTCTTTTTTCATCTTGTGTTGATAATCCAATACTATGTTAAACTAAGAAAAAAGTTGCAAAAAAAAGCTACATATAAGACAATTAATTGATAATATAGTTTTTTATTTGACTTTTTTCCTTGTATATCTACAGGGAAGTGATCTGTACACAAAAATTTTTCTCCATACATAATAATTGAACATTTTTCATGCATAATATACAACACTCTTAAAGCATGAATTATTATGTATGGAAAAAAATTGTTGTGTATGGATTACTTCCCATATCTATGTTAAGAATGGAAGGCTACATACATGTGCAAATATGCGTATTCCATTACTCATTTAAAATAATAATGATGTTACTATATATTAATGGTGTTGATGAGAAATGATTAGAAATAGTCATTGCTCAAGAAGTTTCTGATGAAGGGTGTTAGGCATTATACATCATCAAAGTGTCATAATAAAAAACATTTTCTTTTGTGTTAGGCATTATAAATTACACATCATGACGGGTGTTAGGCATTACACACCATCAAAGGCTTATAATAATACACATTTTCTTTTGCAAATATCTTGTATTTGTTTTGGCCTAGTTAATTTATTATAAGAGATAGAACATGTTTCCTTTTGCAATTCTACTATTTCTAACGAATTATGATTGAATTTCAAAATAGATGGCACAATTGCAAGTCTAGTTTTTTTGAATAAATGTACCGTAAACTGGAAAATGGTCGATATGTTATTATTATTCTTGTAGTAGGATGCAAAATATAACTTTTTAGAGTAAATTACAATTTTGGTCCATGTGGTTTGCCTGAAATTTCATATTTGGTCATCGTTTTGTTTTTTCACGCTGATGATCCCTCAACTGATATTTTGTTTACACTATTGGTCTCTTGGCCAGGTAAAAAGACCAATATACCCTTTTAAATTTCTTTTTTACTTTTCTTTTGATTTAGTAATTATTAAATTAAAAAAAAAAAACCAAATCTCATTGTCCTTTTTCGGCGACGTCCTCCATCTCCCCTTTACCACCATATCCAATTTTGAACGGTTGTTGACTTCAGCATCAACCACTTCATCTTCTTCATCAATTACTGTGCCAGATGAACTTCGTATATGCACAATTGACTTCACAAACACATTTCACCAAATTAACCCCATGTCTGATGATCTGAAGCATTTGCGTCAAATAATAGCGTCAAGGTTGAAGAACTTCAAGAACACTGATGAACATCAAACAGATTTAAGTCATCATCGAGCTTTCCAGAAATTCAATCATCAATCGATTAATACCCCATGTAATGAAACTATGAAATATAGGTGTTCAAATCGTTGTTCCTAATTAACCCATTTGCATCGTATATCATTTTCTTTAGGGAAGATAAAACAATCGTCCTCCACTTACTTTCATCGTCGTCTCTGGATTTTTCATCATCGGCCTACTAGGGTATGTAACCCGTAACATACATTTTAACTTGAAATTTGTGGAGTTCTTTGTCCATTATTTCCGTTTGCATTCAATGACTATAATTTCAAATTAAAAACACAATGTTGTAGCTCCGTAGTTTTCAATAACACCAAATCAACGTCATTTTTCTCATTGTTTGACCTATGTTGCTCGAATTCCAGTCTGATCTGCTCTACGTAAACGGAAACACTGACCGGTTAATTTTCAAAGTTTCTTCGCACATGTATTTGGCTACTCTGGTATCTCGTTATCCTCTGCTACTCTTGCAACAACAATGCTCAATCTCACTTCAGGATTTACATTCATACTCGCCATTTTTTGCAGGTAAAACTCTCGTTATGCTACTGCTACCTCCTTTCCTTTTGATTCATTCAACATGGAGTCTCATGCGATTCAGATTTCTGGTTTTAGGATGGAAATAGTCGACTTAAGCTCATCCACACAGGCAAAGTTCATCGGCAACGTAGTCTCAATTGCAGGTGCAATCATCATGACTCTTTACAAAGGCCCCTAAATTCTATCATCTCCTTTAAGGACGGGATCCAGATCGATGGCGTCGAGACCTGCTGGGAAACACTTTGTTTTCTTTTTTTTATTTTTTTTAATTAATTTAATAAAGTTTACATTAAAATAAAAATGAAAAAGAAATTATAAAATGGCAGTTTGGTCATTTAACTTGGACGAGGGACCAAATGTGTAAGCAAACAACCAGTTCAGGGACCTTGAGCGTGAAAAACCAAAAGGATGACCAAGAGTGAAATTTTGGGACAACCACAGGGACCAAAATTGTAATTTACTCAACTTTTTATGTAATTTTGTTTAGAGTATTACGGTTTTGGTCCTCGTTGTTTACACGAAATTGCAGGCTAGTCTTAGGTTTGAAAATATTGCGCGATTGGTCATTGTGGTTGACAAAATCCACTAGTTTTGGTCCCTAATCCATATAGAAAGAATAGTTTACCCTTTTCATTATATTTGTTTTTTTTCCTTTTTTGTATTTTAATAATAATAAATGAAAAAACCCATCCAACCACCCCCACCCGACCCCCCCCCCCCAGAACCTACCGTCTCTCTCTCCCAAATCGAAGGAGATGAAAAACTGGTCCTGATGAAGCTTTACATTTATTGGTCCATGAATAAGCTCAATTTAAACAAGACCATTATGCATTGCACCTCCTCTCTCTGTATCGATGTCGATATGCTTTATCAAAAAATTCTCCAATGTGAAAATAAAGATGAAGTTGGGTTTGAGTTTCTTGGAATCAAATGGTTTTTCCAAAAGATGAAAAATCAACTAATTTTTAAAATCAAATGCTTATGGGTTTCTTATAATCGGTTGATATTTTTTAGGTATTTGAGAGACCAGTCCAGATGAAGACGAGGATAAAGTTTGACATGGGGCTTTATTACTTCTGTGAGAGAAACAGACAAAGTGAGAGTGATCGACGGTGATGGGGTCATCTATCCAAAAGCTCACTTGGCGGTATCCAAAAAGTGAATAGAGAGGTAGAGTAGATGAGAGTATCCCCGACATGTAGGATGGAACTAAATAGAAGCATAGAAATTAAACCTATTCCCCAATCTCCTTCGATTTCGGGAAGAGAGAGAGAGAGAGAGAGAAAAAAAAGAAAGAAAGAAAGAGAAAGATAGAGAGATATTGAGGGTGGGTTATGTTATTGTTATTTTTTATTATTAAAGTATAGAAAAAGAATAAAAAGAAAAATATACAATTATTGAAAATGGCAAACTAGTCTTTTATGTGGATATGGACCAAAATGATAGATTTTGCCAACTATGAAGACCAACAGTGCAAGATTTCTAAAATTAGGACTAACCTGCAATTTTGTGTAAACCACAATGACCAAAACTGTAATTTACTCTTTTGTTTATCATAACAGGATATTGTTGTAGTTTTTGGTTTTTAAAACTAAAATATTAAATGCATGGTAAATGATACATATACCCCTCATATTATATTTTTATTAATAGCGCTAGGAATTGACCTAACTAACGCCTGCCCCTCTTTGTTCATTTCTCCGGGGTGCCTCACAATCTTCAATGGTTCTGCCGACAACAACCATTCTCACATACAACCCATATTTTACTCCCTCGTCTTACTACCCAACATTGTCAGATTGATCGCGTTATCCATCGACCAACAATACTTTTTGTGATAAGCCGCCCTCCCCAATCTAACTATGGGAGAGTCCATAGCCCTGGAAATAGCCTATAGCATGTTCAATCTCTCTTAGCATTATCCAAAACATAAGCCTTATTAGCTACACATTAGCAGCCAATAAACCGTAATCAATATCAAACTCAGTCAGTTTCTTATTGGCCAACAACTCCATCACTAAGACTAAATACATGAAGGTGGAGGTTACCTCCGGTGACACTTTGAACAAATGACCACATACAAACTTTCATCATCATCATTAATGTCATCGCTCCAAAAGCTCGATTTCATTTCAATCCCCTATTTATTATCTTCCTCGTATGAAGAAAACTCCAGTTTTAGTTACTTCCATTTCTGCCTTCACCACCGACGAATAATGTATCTTTAACCATTCTCCTTTTTCCACCAAATGTCTTCATCGTGAATTGTAAACATATATTAGCATATTCAAACTATGACTACAAAAGCACTATATGAGTGGACATAAATAAGGAGGTTTATGGTACAAGTAAATTGAAGAAATTAACTATTTTATTTAATGTTTTATTTCGGTTAGAAGCATATATGTTATTTAGGACTATCTTAAGTTGATTCAATCTTTACTTAGGGCACCATGTTTCTTACGAGTGTAAAATGTGGTTGTTAATTATTTTATTTTTCAGTTCATTTAGGCAATGTTTAGTACATGACAAGACTGGACTAAATATGAAAGGTGGATGAGACTAAATCAATTCTTATATGGAGTGTTTGGTCGCACGAGCCACTAGGATTAGACACAAAAGTACGTTAAAGTGACTAAGTTGTCGTCCATTTGTAAAATGTTTTCGAATGTCTTTTTATCATAATATAATTATAAATAAACAACATTGCACATGTACGTGTGTGTGATGGTGGTGAGGGTGGGGGTGGGGTGTAGGCTGGGTATGGGTATGTTGGGGGGTGGGGTGGGGTGGGTATGGGTTCAAGTGAGGGTGGCGTATGGGTAGATGTATGGGAGGGGGTAGGGGTGTAGGTCTGGATGGGGGTATGGGTGTGGGTGATGGTAGGGGTGTGATAAGAGGTAAGGTTGGGTAGGGATAAATGTGGGGGTGGGGGTGGGGGTATGGGTGAAGGGTGGGGTGGGATGGGAGGTAGGGTGGGAGGGGATAAATGTGGGAGTAAGGGTAAGGGTGGAGGTGTCGGTGGGGGTTAAGGTTGGGGGTGGGGGTCGAGTAGGGGGTGAGAGTGCGGGTGGGGTCGGATGGGGATAATTATGGGGGGTAGTGGTAAGGGTGGGGGTGTTGGTGGGGGTTGGGTTTAGGGGTGGGGTCGGGTATGTGGTAGGTGGGGGTGCGACTGTAGATGTGGGTTGCGGGTAGCGATGAACCGTAGATGAGAGACAGATAAAAAGACTCTTTTGTCATTTGGTCCACTTTGTTTCGCCATTTGGATGGACTAAAAATTTAATCAATTAGTCTCATTTGACCTGGTCGTTGTTCCAGTCTCGTCCACGCCTATCACAACTTCAAAGTGGTTTGTTATGTTCTTCCAAGTTCCATTAAGTACTACGTACAAAACGCTACCTTAAGGCTATTTTAACCCAATAATGCTTTTAGTTAATTGTGTTGGCTGTTTGAGTCTCACGAATTTTGGTATTAAAGCCAAAATTATGAAAAAGGGTTATGAAAGAATACGGTGAAAATGTGAGTCTGAATATCAAAACATATCTAGAGAAACTCAGTATTATACCAAAAAGAGGGTTTTAAGCTCGTCCGTTACAACAGAAGTTTATCAATCCTACAAGCGCAAAATGTTATTTTCGACTGTACAAACTAATATAAAATGTTATATCTTGCAAATTGTAACTTGTAAGTACAAAGGGACCATTTTTATAATTTTACTATTACACAATGACCACTTTGTATTTTTGTTTTAAACTAATTACATAGGGATCATTTTGTTAATTTTACTATTAAGCATGAACCTTTCTATACCTTTTTATTATGCTTGTATATGCACCTGCTTGTTACTTACTCTCCATTGCTTGTACCTGCACTTGTCTTTATCTTTTACTTTCTCTTTGTCATATGTCTTCACATTTATACATGCTTGTTACTTTATACTCTATTGTTTGCATATGGATTTGTATCTACTTGCTACGTCACGGTCTATTTCACTATTGATAAAAGAACATGGTTTCGTTTACTTGTAGAGTAGCTGCCTTGTAGTCGTGATGTCTCAAGTTTGAGACCCTCTCCATGCAACACCTTCTTTACTATTTTTTAGCCCACAACGAGATGTTAGTGGTTTTGATACAAAAATTTACACAGGAGATCTAGTGTTCAAATCCTGCAATATATAAAATATTGTCAATGATCCGTGATCCACCCCTACACGATAAACTCTAGACTTTGGAAAGAGTTGACATGGACCGTTCAAATTGTATGGTTTACCATCGTTCCATCAATATATTTATGCATATTTCATATTTGTTTGACATGTTTTTTGTTGCTGGATATCGTCAATAAGACAAACTCTCTACCTTAATGTTGAGATAACATTACTATAATCGAATAGAGTTTTCAATATATAGTTCTATAATATAAAAAATAAAACATCTTAAAAGTACAAATAAATAAGGGAAAATGTCATAAAAGCCCTTAAGTTTGTCAGAAATATTCGGTTTTACCAGTTTATGCAATTTTGGTTCATTAAAGTCCTTAAGTTTGGTAGAAATGTTCGGTTTTACCATTGTGACATGTTATCATAGGCTTCCAGGTTACCATTAAAAGATATGTGCAAAAAAGCCCTTAAGTTTGTTATTTTTTACGTTTTTATCCTAAGTATTTTTTTATATTATACGTATTTATGAAACAAAAAAATTATGCAAAACATGAAAATACGTATTTATGCACCAAAAAATATTTCGTAACATCGTATTTACGTTTTTAAAAAAATGATAATTATGGTATACATTTTTTTTTGCCAATTTATACGGTTTAAAAAGTAAAAAATATATTTACATTTTTATATAACAGTGAAAATCTAACTTTTCTTAAAATCGTTTTTACGTTTTTTAGAATATATCAATATATAAATATATTTTTTAGAAGTATTACTATATTTTTAGTAGTATAAATACGTATTTTAGGTTTTATAAATATATAGATATATTTTTTTTAGAAGTATAAGATATATTTATACAAGTAAAAAATATAAAAAATGATTTTAAGAATGTTAGATTTTCGCCGTTATATAAAAACGTAAATATGTTTTTTTACGTTATAAACCATATAAACCGGCAAAAAACATTTACACATAAATAGCATTTAAAAAAAACATAAATACGATTTTTTAATGAAATAATTTTTTTGTATATAAATACGTATTTTCATGTATTAAATTTTTTGTTTCATAACTAGGTATAATATAAAAAAATACCTAGGGTAAAAACGAAAAAATTACAAACTTAAGGGTTTTATTGCATATTTCATTTCATGGTAATATAGAAACCTTTGCTAACAAGTCAAAAGAGTAATACTGAACATTTCTGCCAAACTTAAAGGATTTAATAAACAAAAAATACATAAAAAAATAAAACCAAATATTTCTAAAAAATTTAATGGCTTTTTGACATTATACCAATAAATAAAAGTAGATTGCCATAGGTGTTTAACAAAAATCCAAACCACAGTCTTGAACTTGATGACCTGGGTCATAAACCGAACACCCGAACACCCGAACTTACCTTCCCATGTTGTTCTTAAACCCTTTCGATTCGATTAAAGTGCAAAAATCTTTCAGATGATTAGAGCCGGTTACCACTTACGAGCTTCGTCCAGATTCATCCCTCAAACCCTCGCACAAAAATCAATCTTTCCTCCGGATTCAATCATCCCGTCTTCTTCTTTCGCTAATTTACAAACACGGCACATACACGAAGAGGCCAATCCAGATGAATCCATTAAAAATCCAGATACCCCTCCAAGATTGTTCGTCGTACAACCGCGTTTTCGACCTGATGCCATATTGAAAATCAAGCTCGATGAAGCTCTTAACCTTGCCAATTCACTTGAAGAACAGCGAGATGGGTACTACGGTACCGACTTTTCGAAGAAAGAATCGCCCCCACATATCGTTGTCCAAAATCCAGCTTATCGAATCATTCGGGCAGGTTCGCAAGATATTTTAGCATCTAGTTTCTAACTATAGTCCTCAAAAAAGTTATACATTTTGACTTCTCGGGTCGAACGATTCATCTTCACATGTAGAATTGTATAATTTTTGTTGCAAATTCATCAGTTATATCAGTCTATTCCTATTAGTACTTCACTTTTATCATAGAATTCATATTAATTTTGAAGCTTAAAAGTTGATTGTTTGACCTTCAAATTCAAAAAATTCCTATTCATAACTACATGAAACATTTGATGTATTTCTTTGCTTTTGGGTGATACAGATACTTTCTTTGGACCAGGAACTGTGGACAATATTAAATGCCATTTAAATGCTGAAGATTCAAAAGTAACGTTTTATATTAACATAATATTATTTTCTTGTTTTTTGTTTCTAATGTAATAATAGAATTGTGACAGGACGGAATAGATGCTGTGTTTGTGAACGGGATTCTAACCGGAATTCAACAGAGAAACTTAGAGGTAATTCATGCACATTTTCACACATTAAATAGCTATTAATCTATTATAAATAATAGTATAATACATTGATATTATATCAAATGAAACGTTTATTTTTCTGAATTAATGACAGAGGGAATGGGGTAAAGCTGTTTTAGATCGTGTAGGACTCATCATTGAAATATTTCACGCTCATGCTCAAACAAAAGAAGCAAAGCTGCAGGTTCATGTCTTATTTCTTCATTAATCATTTTCTTGTAATATAAATTACGTAATTACAATTTATAACGATTTTGAATTTTGTAGGCCGAGTTAGCTGCTTTGATGTACAAAAGAACTAGACTTGTTCGAATTCGAGGCAGCAATGGACGGTCCACATTTGGTGGAGAAGCTGAAGTTGTCAGTGCAAAAGGGTGCGTAAATGCAGTAGGACAGTACAGGACAGAACAGAACAGTACAAAATATGACAGGCTTGTACTGCCTTTCTTGTCTCCCTAAAAAAGGTGGGAGAAAAAGTAGAGTTTTTTGTCCCACTCAAAAAGGTGGGACATGTTGTCTGCGCAAAAGACGTAAATGCCCTCCGTACTGTCCTATTTCACAAATGTGAAGTAAAGTATTTGAAATATTTTCTTATTGTTTTCTTTTGGATGGTTAGGAGGGGAAGTGGTGGGCGCGGGTTTATTAGTGGTGCTGGAGAAACCGAACTTCAACTTCAAAGAAGAAGGTTTTAAGCTCGATTTTGTTTACATAATCGTATGATATTATTACGTTTTTGTTTATTATTATGGGGATAAAAATGTAATTTCAGAATTATAGAACGGAAAAATCAATTGTTGTCTGAAATAAAAGACGTACGTCGTACGCGCGCTTTGCAACGCGCTTCTCGCAAAAGGCATGGAGGCTCACACGGTCAAGACATGCCGACTGTTGCTATTGTTGGGTACACAAATGCGGTAAGTTTATTTCACAAACATATAAATTAATTTAATTGTTAAATGCAAAAAAAAAAAAAAAACAATGTTGTTCTGTTGATTTGTTTAGGGATATATTCAGGAAAGTCCTTATATTTTGACCCTATATTCGATTAAGCCCTAATTGTTTTTTTTTATTCAATTAAGCCCAACATTTTGTTATATGTTTACAATTTTGAATAGTAGCTTGTTATGTCGTTTTTATATTTTTACAACTGATGATGTATAGGGTCAAAATGTAATAACTTAATTAAATAAAAACTGAGAATTCAACTCTAAATTGTTAAAATGGTCAAAATGTAAGGACTTCAATGAATATTTCCTTTTTATATATAACTAAAATTATAAACATTTAACAAAATGTTGGGCTTAATTGAATAAAAAAAAACAATTAGGGCTTAATCGAATATAGGGTCAAAATGTAAGGACTTTCCTGAATATATCCCATTTGTTTATTATAGCAACTTACTTCCATTTCTTCCTATTACAACATCGTACATTGATATTCACCAAATTATACCAATTTCATCGAATAAAAAGCAATTTTCAATTCGATAGTTTTTTCAAAGTAGAATACCCTAATAAGAGATTTTTTTGAAAGTACAATGCTATAATTGGTAGACTTTTCAAAGTAACAAAAGGGTGGTACAAATTTTTCAAAGTACAATTTGTTAGTAAGAAAAAATTCGAAAGTGGATTGTTGTAATTGAATGAATTGAAAGTAGGATGCTATAAGAAAAATAAATGAAAGTATGATTTTTACATGTTTTGCTCCCCTAATGTGAATATACAAATTTCTACCAGGGGAAATCTACATTAGTTAGTGCACTTTCGGACACGTATCTCTTTTGTGACAATCGGTATGACAAGTTGTTTGATTTGCGTAATTACGATCTTGCCCTTTGTATTATGTGTGTGATTTAACATTATATACAGGATGTTTGCAACGGTTGATACTAAAGTACGGAGTGTTATTCTTCCATCAGGGTAAATAAGATTCCTTTTCTCAATTTGATTTTTATAATTATCAAGAAATATTTCTTATTACTTTATTAACATTAATTGGTTTTTTTTAGGAAGAAAGTGCTCCTTAGTGACACGGTGGGATTTATATCCGACTTGCCTGTACAGTTAGTGGAAGCGTTTCATGCCACATTGGAAGAAGTTGTTGAAGCCGATCTTCTTGTGGTAGGGACCACTTTGACCAATTGACCGTTTCTTATACTAAAAGCCTTTTTAAACATAATCAAATAATCAATATTTGTACTTTATGCAGCATGTATTGGACTCAAGTGCACCGAACCGTAACGAGCAACGAGAGTCCGTGTTACAAGTTCTTCAACAAATAGGTGTGTCCACCGAAAAGCTTCAAAACATGATTGAAGTTTGGAACAAGGTAAAAGACGATTATACCCTTTTCCTTCATTCATCTCCTCATTTCCCATTGACAATCCGGTCGTATACATTTTCTTGGAGTTTCAGATTGATCTTGAAGATGTTGAAATGAGTGTAAATGAAGAAAATGAAGTGGACATGGATGATGATGATGATGATTGGATTTCATGTGAAGATGAAGTGAAATGGGATGATTATAGTGGTTCATTTGTGGGATGGAAGGCGTTTGAGAGTCGATTAAAAGATGATGTTTCTAAGTGTTCTATCAAAAGGGATTTAGAATCTTTAGATGAAATTGCCGCGCATGTTAAAACCTCGGCTTTAACTAGAGTTGGGTTACCGGATTTGTTAGACTTAATTGATCATAAGTTAAAAACGGATAAAGTGGTGGAGAGGGGTGTGTTTGATCGCAAATGGCGGCCCCCACGTGAGCAGGATACGGGTGTTGTGGTCGGATAGTTACATTAGTTACCTTTTACTTTTTCTTGTTATAGCATTGTACTTTTATATTATTTCTTATTATATATTTTTAAAAATCTAGCTATAACAACGGGTAAAGTCATCCCATTACTTTGACAAAGTATAGCGATTTGTTGTTTGATAGACCATGTTGAAATGAATCCTATAAATAGTTGTCAATAGCAACCATAACGGTCTCTATCGCGAATAGCGTAGCGATGTGACACTATGGCACTATTTGATGTTTAGCAACCAAAAGCGTGACAGATAGCGACATCCGACCTTTTTTTGTTTTTAATGGATAAATGCAATAAAACAAATAAAGGCTGAACGTTATTAGCTATTATAATGTCTTGTTTGCTTATTTATTGATTATAATTACTAAAATAGTTGAAAACTTGAAGGTAATGAATATATTTTATATTTCCATAGTGTATCACTTAAATAGGAAATAGCCAACGCTATTTCATCGCTATCGCTTCGCAGCATATAGGTAGCTTATTGCTATTTACCGATGTTCGCTATTAACAATTAGGATCCTATAGCAAAGACGAATTTGCGAATGGAGAATTGAAAATTATTACTTCAACGAGAAAGTGAGAAGATAGTTTGAGGTGAGAAATAGTGGAGGGGCTAGAAACTTTAAATTACTTGTATTTGAAATGTTTTGAATGGAATTTTGTGAACCAAACGTTCAAGTTGCTTGCCTTTTGAAAGTACTTTTTCAAAAAATTGCGTTTTGTTAGAAAAAAAGGTTAGTTCGTTATCAATTCATGTCCAACACTTCTTCTTGCCAAAAGTCTTCTATGTAAGCAACTCCTCTACTACCCTTAGATGGTGGTTTTACCTTACATTTAGTTAAGTGAGAAACTAGTTAAATTAGTTCGGTTAACTTCGATTGCAAAAATACATATTAGTTCTTATAAAATGGTAACAAAAAATTAAAGTTTGAAAGAGTTTAATCCAAAAAAAAGTTGCCACTTCATCAATACATTACATGTGGATATCTTATACGGATAACGCCAAGTCAGTTAGAGTTGTGTCATGTCATCATAATTTCAAATCATTGCTATAATGGGTAGATTTTTTAACCACCGTTGTGGGTCCGTGTGTTTCATATGTCAGAGGTCATCTATGAATTCAGTCTCTCTACCCAGGGATGAATGTACGACTGTCTACATCTAACCTCCCCTCACCATCCTATGTGACTTTTGTATTGTGGCTTTGTTCTAAAATACAACATTCACCAATAATCTCTACACGAACATTGTCCATCCTTAAAACAATGAAACCTTCTCGCATCCCTAACCGTAATCTCCCTCCCAGTCAATCCCGATATAATCTTAATCGCATCATGACAATCCCCACATATTCTCAAATTCTTCACCACATACAAACCCTCACCATCTTTACTCATCATCAATCCAAACACAACTGCCAATTTCTCACTATGCCTCCCTAAACTTATCTCCTTTTCATCTTCCCTCATTCCATAATCCCTATATCCAACTTCCTTCATCTTCTTCAACAAATCTTCCCAAAACTCATTAATCTCCTTCAACATAGGATGACAACTATCTTCCGCAACAAAAACATGCACTTTCTTGTTCACCTCAATCCAACTACACCCCGGATTCTTTTTCACCCCATTGTCTCTCATTAACTTTCTAATTGTTCCCACTTCTTCCAATTTCCCAACTTTTAAGTACATTTGTGAAAGAATCACATACGGGGGCCGCATTAGAAGGTTCTAGAATGAGACATTGTTCGGCTGCTTTTAGTGCTAACTCGAGGTTTCCATGGATTCTACAAGCTCCAAGTAAAGCACCCCATGAGACTGTACTAGGTTTGACCGACATTGACTTAATGAGTCTTTCAGCTTCATCAAGTTTACCGGCTCGCCCGAAAAGATCTATCATACATGAATAGTGTTCTTCTTCCGGTTTGATATTGAACTTTTCTTTCATTAAAGTGAAGTACTTTTTTCCTTCTTCGATTTTTCCCGTGTGTGCACATACGGATAAGATTGATATGAAGGTGATGCTTGTAGGGGTTATGTTTGTGTTAAGCATGTGTTGGAAAAGATGTAATGCTTCGTTTTGAAAGCCGTGGTTCGCGTAGCCTGTGATTAGTGAGTTGAGTGTGACCGTATTGTGCTCTGGCATTTTATCGAACAGTTGGCGTGCGTCTTGTAAGTTTCCGCATTTTGAGTACATGGTGATGAGTGCGTTGTCTACAGAGATTTTGTTTGATGGGATGTGAGATTTGAGTGCGAGAGAATGGAGCTGCTTGCCTTGAGATGGTGAGGAGAGATTAGAGCTTGCACTGATTACGCAAACAAAGGTGCAATCATCTGGGCGGTAACCTTCTTGTTGCATTTGTATAAAACAAGAGAGAGCTTCTTCTGAGAGATTGTCGTTCTGAGAATACCCGGAAACCATGGTGTTCCACACGACTAGATCTGGTTCGATGATTTCATGGAATACTTTCTTACAATCTGACATGTCGCCGTGACATTTCGAGTATAGATCAATTAAGCCGCTTCCGATGTGGGTATTCTGGTGGAAACCTTTTTTGATTAATTGCCCATGGAATTGAAGCCCACCACGTAAATCTTCCAGGCAGGTGAAAGCGGTTAAGACGCTAGCGAAACTAAACGTATCAATTGGTAACTCCAAACGAACCATTTCCCGATACAATGCAAGCGCTGTTAATCCTTCTCGATGCTGGCTATGTGCCACGATCATTGAATTCCATGTCACTTCGTCTTTGTTGCTACCCATATCGTTAAAAATCGATTTTGCCGCTTCCAGATCCCCATTTTTGCTATAATACGTAATGAGGCTGTTATTCACTGAAGTATAAGCATTAAAGCCACCAGAAATTGCCAATTTATGAAGCTGACGGATTAAAGAAATATCTTTACAGGCAGCAGTGATGACAGCGGAGAATGTAAACCCATCCATGTCAAAACCCAAGTCACGCATATCCATAAACAAGTGAAGAGCAGGCTGGGTTTCGCCGCGATCCGCGTAAGCTGAAATGAGGGTGTTGTAAGACACAAGGTCCGGTTGTGGAATTTGGTCGAACAGCTGGTGGGCAATGAGGGGTTGGGATTCTTTGGCGTACGCGGAGACAATAGTGTTGAAGGAGAAGACATTTGGGTGTGGGACAACGTCAAAGGCGTTGCGGGCGGCGGCGAGACGGCGGCATTTGGAGTAGAGGAGGATGAAGTGATTGGAGAGATAGGTGGAAGGATTGATGAGTGATTTGATGTAGAGGGTGTGGAGGGATTTTCCGGTTAAGAGATCTCTCTGAGAAATACATGTTTTAAGCAAATGGGTAAAGTGTTGTAAAGGGGACGATGAAATTTGGTTCATCTATAAACGCCTGTAGTTGCATGCACAGCAGTTTTCGTATTTAAGTGACACTGCGTTTGTAATGCACAAACAAATTGACCCTATCGTCTTACCAAATTCGCTCACTTCATAGCCTTATCTACTCACTTTATGCTGCTTCATCAACTAAAGTGTTCTTGAGAGATGTATACCTCGTTTTCCTTGGTCATCTTTGCAAAAAAACTCTCTAAACAATTAGGCACCAAACTTCTTCATTCAAGTGCCTACCATCCATAATCTGACGGGCAAACCGAAGTTATTAATCGTTGTCTCGAATCATACCTACGAGCCTTTGCAGCCGAAGAATCTCGATCATGATATTTATACATATAATAGTGAATAACTCAATATATAAGCATGAAATATGCTTCATTACTCATAATTTTCGATACAAATATAATTTTAATTGGCGAAAATAAGGGGATTTCAAGAAAATTAAAGATAAAATCACAAACTTGATGTTAATGACAGATATTTCCTAACTTAACCAACTAGGACATTTTGTTAGCATTAAGTAAAAAAGAAACAACCATATATAACTAAGCCATTAATTTTTTTATGCATCAAGTCTAATAAATAAAAAGAAACACATGCCTTATTGTTTGCATGCATTTCCCTTTTCTTAGGTAAGCCATGATCTCCTTATTTCATGGGATATTAGTTAATATCATTTTCTATTTAAGCATTTGTAGTTGACGTTTTGAAATATAGAGAGAAACTTGCCTAAATTTACTTGTCTTGCTTTAATTTCATTTGGGAGGTTGATCACCTGGAATATGATCATTATCACTTTCATTGCCATTATCAACCATCGGTGTTGCAACATGCTAGGGACACGTGTACCAGGTCTTATCTTTCACAACATTTCTTCTACCTATTATATACCTATTGAGATAATTGTGGTTTCTCAAATCTTGAAAGTCAGTGATTCATTTATTTTGACATCGACTTCAATGGAGACAAAAAAACCCCTAATATGGATACACGCATACAAACGTCGGAAGATAATAACAAAAGAATGCAAGAGCATCAGCTCTATTCTATGAAATTGAAAATGTTTGTCAAGTTTATGTTTGTGCCATATGTTTTTTTTTTCCGTTTTCGATTTTGAATGTCATGTTATTGTTACCGCTTTTGAGTACAATATTTGTCTTTCCTTTATCAGATCAATCAAGGGCGTTTCATTGGATTTCTTGAATATTTGTTTGTACGACTGATCTAATTTAGTCCTCTTTCTCTTATCATATGCACATAATGATCGTCAAATTGAAGAGCTTTTTTTCTTCTTCTCAAAAGTCAAACGTATGAGCTATTTGATATACCTCTTATTGAACTTGTAAGAGGTCACATTGACTCGTCTGAGTCAGTGCATTTGATACTCCCATAAACTGCCACTTACTCAGTTGGAGAAGAGGGCTCAAATTCAGGGTTGTTTGTGAGCAGATGAAGAATAGCAAAACAGGTGGTGGTAACTGAGGAAAGACACATCCAAAAATATACATACAGAGGTAGGGAGACAACTACTAGACACACCAACTAATCAACTTCTCTTTTTCTATTCGCTACTTCAAGATGTCGACTTGGTAGGACTAGGAGAGAGGGTGTTGCCAAAACAGGTACAAAAGGTACATGTGATTATGTTTTCTATATTGCGTTATAGGCATAGTGATCTATTGTCTTAACTTTATATAGGTTAGATGGAGGGGAAGTTTGAATGTAACAACTAAAAATTTGGTGTAACATAATAAATAAATATAAGTATACTTGATATCTAAAAGTTTAAGGTTTGCATTTATTATTTATGTGACGCAAGGGCAAAATGGTCAAGAAAGGTGAAAATATGGAAACTTATGTGTTAAGACTTTTTATTAATTCATTATGAAGTGTTATATCATTTAAAAATTTATTTGGAAAGCATAAGCGCAAAAATGGAAATTTGGGGACCAAAGTGAAGAAAATACTTGTCAATCTTTAAAAATTAATATCTCAAAATCTAAAAGGAATTGGGAAAAAGTTATTAAAGAGACTTTTGTAATATTTGATGTAACAAGAATATAGGAAAAAGATTCGAGTCATTTGGAGTTATAACGACGAATTTATGAAGGTTTCAAAATGGCAAAAAAAAGTGATGAAAATGGCCAAGTGCCCATGTTTGAGGGACTGTATCGAGAAATCTGGTCATATGCAGCCTTAAGCCAGTGAAGAGAAGTTGTAAAGCTCATTCTCATCTTTCTAAAAATATAAAGTTTACAAAAATCTGATGTCATATGTAGAAGTTACGCAGGCTCAAAGTCTTAGAAAAATCAAGAAGAAATACAGAAAAATTTCCAAGGCAAATAACTTGAAGGGTATTTTTGGAATTTATCATCTTTTGACCAGGTCAAAATCAAATGCAATCTAGTTCCTGATTCCTTTCAATGTGCGTATTTTTTCTTGGTCTCGTTCTCGTCAATCAAAAAAGGGAAATAGAGATCGAGAAATTGATAGGGAGAGAAAGAGAAATCAAGACCTGTATTGGGTCTCTTTGGTTCGAGACTTGTAGCAAGAGGCAGAGGGACGGACTAGAGAAATAGATAGCGAGGCAACAGCTTTCCCCCGCTGTTGCAGGTTCTATTGATGAAAGACCATCGGCGGCGGCGGCGACGGCGTAGGGTGGTCAGATTTGGTAGAGATTGGTCCAAATTCATGTTTAATGCACACAAAGCTCCTGATTTCTACAAGTTCAACAATTTTTTAAAGGTAACATATTGAACCCTATTAAGCTTTGAAGTTCTAGAATTTCTTGAATGCATGTTTATGATATTAAAGGTTTTGTGAAATACAACCGGTGTTGTGTTCAAGACTTGTAAAGAATGGCTAAACCAAAATGATCAAGTTAGGGATTTTATGGAATGCATGTTTAATTGACTCAAGAATGGTGAAGAATACTTGGAATAAATTAGAAATCAGATTTCACGTATTTGTAATATTAAGTATTACGTTAAATGGACGAACCTTGCTTGTGTTCTTGAAGTTGAAAGTCTATAGATTTGAAGTTCTTGCTGAAATTTACATATGTTAAGCTTTTAGACTAGAAAGATCAAGTGTTTAAGTGAAGATCATATTATGTTAAAAGCTGAAATTTTTTGTTAAAGGTATATGTTATTGTTAATAATTGAAATTGGGAAATTATGGTCAACAAAGCTATATTATGTTGCATATGAGCAAGAGTTATGTAAGAAATGTTAAAGATTGAGAAAACACAAGTGTTTTGGTGTTGGAATTATGTAGTTACACTATATGAATTATAAACACATCAAGTATAAATTGTAAACTTGAAGTTTACCGGAAAATGATTAAAATATTGTTGTTGGCTTTTCTGATTTGGCCAAACTTGACCAAGAAGGAAATTATTACTTGAATCCTTGATATTTAAAACATGTTAGTTTGCATACTTGTGGATGAAAGTAAGAAATTAGATTTTTGGAACACCTTTATGTTATGGGTTATGATATGTATGTAAAGACTACATGATGTAAGTTGAGGTTCTTTTTGGTAAAAGTTGCAAGTATGTGACAAAGTTTTGACAACAAGAAATGCTAACATAATTCATGGTATCTTTATGCTAAAAAGAAATGCTAGTTTGGTATAATTATGTGTTAAAGTAAAAAAGACGATATTTGTGTTGTTAGTATTACACTTGAAGTGGAATTAGATACTATGATAAAAAGGATTATATAAAATCCATCATTAGAACGTAGTATGGTAATTATACAAGTTGTTCTGAATTATAAATATGATTTGGATGTTTATCACTTATGTTGATGTTGGAATGGAATTGTATATTCCACCTTTATGGGACAACTTTAGTGTATAAAGGAATAACATGAACATATAAATTCGATTAGATGAAATTTATAAAGTGTTGGATACAAATTAGTGTCACATGAACGAAAAATAACACGTTTTACAACGGTTTCTATTTTTAGAAATTTTATTGATTGTAATTTACCAAAATGATATAAACAAGAAAGTTGAAGGATGTTTGGACATCTATCTGTTGAAATGAGCTTATAAAGAAGTAAAAAATTTTAATGGTGCTAAAATAACTTTGTAGAAATCTAAAAACACCACAATTAGTCAAAGTGAGACAAAAAGGGTAAAAGTGTCCAAAATGACTATTATGCTTTAAGAGTCACATTTAACCTTTGGAATGGAATTAGATATGATTAGAAAGAGTTCATGAATGATTAAACAAATATTATGTGTTTAGTTGTGCCTTATGTTCTAACCTCTTAATAAATCAACAGAGGTTGAAGGATATTTGGAAGTAAGTAAAGGCAATAACTAATGGATTAGTGTAGGTAGACGTACTTAGCTGCTGGGTGAGTATATGTGGATATTTTCTGGGTACATAGAAAACAATAACTTAATATTCTTTTGAGTTTATGAAATAATTGACTTTAAATGATGAATGGTTTCAATATATTACAAGATTTAATGCCAAGGTTTAAACATGATTTCTAAAAGAAATGTAAACCTTGATATGCTATAAGTTTTGCCTTAATGATTTATTAAGTTTTTGGTCAAGTTTTTATGAAGTGAACGTGACTTTAACTGAATCAATTAAATCTTATGAATGTTGTATCAAGTATTGTTTAAGCCTTGAACTAAAGTCAAGTTATTGAAGTTGATTTGAAATGTTGCTATTGAGAATGTTATAATGTGTCAAAGTTGAATGCATGCAAAAGTGAAAGTCCGGACTAGACCTTGCCCGAGAAGGAGAGGCCACACAACCTCTACTGGGGTGATACCTCCAGTCGCGAAGTAGAAGTCTTAAGACCAACCGTGGTAAGAACAAATATGTTTTTTCCTATAAAGGGGAGAACCTAAGCACAACCTTATAGGGTGGGTGTGTTCCATCCTATGAATGGGAGACCGATACGCAAGCACAACCTTATACAATGGATGTGTCCTGTTCTATGAAGGGGAGAACATTATGGGGGTGCTCGTAATTACGTAAGCACAACCTTATAGGATAGGTGTGACCTGTTTTATGAAGGGGAGACCGATATGGAGGGGCCCATATCTTTTTTTTGAGGTTCCAAGTTTTTGGATCTTATTAGATTTCTAAGTTGATGTTTACTCTATGAATTGTGAATTATGATTCTAGGTTCAAAAGTATTTCAGAATATTGGTGATACAAGTTTTTAACATGATTTCATAATGATTATATGTATAAGTTTTCAGTATGATTTCCAAGTACCAATTCCATGAACTTTAGTTAAGAAATATACTTTGCAAGTTGACAATTTACTTTAATATATTGTTAGGTTTAAAACCCATGTTTTTCATGAGACACTTTGTCTTACGTATCATTGTTTTTAACGCTATGTATTCCTGGAACAAGTTGATTAGCCGTGGATTAAAGATATGAAGGATTTAAAAGCTATTTGAGGACTTGTAGATAAAAATGATGATTTGGAGTATATATTGATTCCTTAGACGGTACAATTATGATATATTGAGGGACACTTGTTTATGGAATAATATTACCCATGTAGATATATTTTAATGTTTTAGTATGTCTCGAGTTTTATTTGGACAATTTTGATTGAGTCGTATCAGTATGAAATTTATCCAAATAGCCCATAGGTCATGCCAAAAATTCGGTAGAAACGTAAGATTATTTTTGGGACATTAGCTCTATATATTTTAATGCTTTACTATGGTTGTGTTGATATTTGTTTGTAACCTCCAAAGTTGTTTCAAACATTTTTAAAACTTATTTGTTTTTGTTGGGACCAACAGTATGAAGACATGACTTAATGTCATGAGAATATTTTCTTTTAAATAGCAAAATTTTTGTTTCACAATATTTTATAAAATATTTCACAATTTAAGGTGTATAAAAGATGAGGTGTTACATTGAAAACCTTCATTAGTCATCTAATTTGATTAGCCAAAAGCCATTAATTAATTAATTGCGCTTTTGACCAAAAAATAATAAACAACTATTATTGATTATACTTAAATTCGTAACTAATAAATGTATCAAATGTATACACACACACATACACACACACACATATATATACTTAAATTCGCTAAGTATTCTACCTAATTTAAAAAATAAAATAAAATAAAAGTTTAAAAAAATAAAAAAAACTTGAAAGAATCAAAAAAATATTATAGTGAAATGTTGCATATTCTAATAGAATATTACACATATATTGTAATATATGTGTACTATTCTATTAAATATGACAGAAACGCTAATTTTTAATCAAATAATTATTTTTTGAATAAAAAATAACGAAAATAAAAAATAAATATATTTTTTTCAAAAATTTTCATTTATTTTGCATTTTTTAATTTTTTTTGTTTACACCCAGAATTAATGCGTAAAATTGCATCTCTGTGTCTCATAAACTCTCACCATCTCATATATATATATATATATATATATATATATATATATATATATATATATATATATATATATATATATATATATATATATATATATATATATTTGAATGGTTCAAATGATAACCACCAAAAGGTTGAAAACCGTGAAAACCTCTAATTCACAATTTTATAATATTGTATTTTTTATTTTTAACATTTGTTTTTTTATCAAAATAAAATTACCAAACACATAAAAATATATATTTATCATTCCTTGGTATTACATATCAATATTGATGTGTTTTAAAGAAAAAAAAAAGTATGTTTCAGTTTTTACAGTTTAATGACTACAAATTTTATTATATTTTGAATATTGTAAATCATATTTAAAAAATAAGGAATGTATTTTCTCATAATAAACAAGTGTGAAAAAAAAAACGAATAAAACATGATTATTAATGTGTGAATATCGGTTCTCACGGTTCTTAATCTTTTACTGGTTCTCATTTGAACTCATTCATGTATATATATATATATATATATATATATATATATATATATATATATATATATATAAATATATATATATATATATATATATATATATATATATATATATATATATATGTATGTATGTATATATATATATATATATATATATATATATATATATATATATATATATATATATGTATATATATATATATATATATATATATATATATGTATGTATGTATGTATGTATGTATGTATGTATGTATGTATATATATATATATATGTATGTATGTATGTATGTATGTATGTATGTATGTATGTATGTATGTATGTATATATGTATGTATGTATATATATATATATATATATATATATATATATATATATATATATATATATATATATATATATAGGGTCCGGATCCGGTGATGACTTCAATTTTGGTGAGTGCGAGGACAATTCTCGTCCACTTATAACTTTAAGGGCAATAACGTTAAACGTAATTATTGGATTTGACGTAATCGCATGCGGCACTCGTCCATGGAATGTAACATGGACTCGAGGATATAATCACATGTTACTCACGTCCGTACAACATAACTTAGCCGGGTTTTTTTTATTTTTATTTCATTTTTTGGTTTCAATTATTTTTTAAATATTATTTTTAGTTTTTTTTAGTTTTTTAGTTTTTATTTTAGTTTTTTTTCTTTTTTCGTTTTTTTTTTCTAGTTTTTTTTTCTTTTTTTAACTAGTATGTTTTTATTAACTCGTTTTGGATCATAACGAGTTTTGGATCTTGGATCATAACGAATTTTGAATCTTGGATCATAGGTTATGGACATAAAACATATTTTGGCTTTAATATTTTTGGATCATGTATATTTTTTTGCTATTTTGATATGTTTTGATTCATAAAATAATTAGTTTAATTATAACGTTTGAATCATAAAACATATTTTGGTTTTTAATATTTTTGGATCATGTATATTTTTTTTGTTATTTTGATGAGTTTTTTATTTAAAAATATAAAAATAAACACTTAAGAAACCTTTTATTCAATTTTTTTTTGCAAACTTACTAATATAATATCTACAATGATCCTTTAAATTTTCATAATTTTTGGAGATTTTTTTTAATTTTTTATTTTTTATAAAAATAAAAAATAAAAAATATTTTTTTTCAAATTTTCATGATGGTGCTTATTTTGTAGAGAATTAAATTTTAAGAACTTTGGTTTTTTCAGAATTTTTTTTACAAAGAACGAAAAAAGTTATGACCAAAAAACAAAGTTGGTGGAATAAAAAAAACTCAGGAAACGAGATTCTGACAATTGTCGCAATGGGGGTTGGGGTACTCGATAATATTACTATATTACCCTTCTTAATTTGTGTTATCCACGCATTAGTTTTAATTTTTAGACAACTAACCCCAAACTTTTAAGATGTGTCTAGTTTTTCACAATGCATCTTAACCAACCATTTATCAAGATTAGAGGTCCAGATTTATTCTCATAGTTTTCACCAAAATTTTGAGTCCTCACCCGATCCTAATTTTATATATATATATATATATATATATATATATATATATATATATATATATATATATATATATCCAAATTTATTTACTATTCAGCATGTGACTATGTTGGTTCGCATATGATAAGTAGTACAATATCCTTCTTGTTCGTTGCAGGCTATTTCCAACAACTTTCCATTTGCATTAGGATATTGCACTTTATATTTGGATTTTGTACTTTATATTAGGACATTGTGCTTTGATATGTTAAATTATGGTCGTTAGATTTTATTGATTAAGATTGAATATGTAAATAGGTAAAATGGCAACGAACGATTTGAAAACAAAACATGTTTAGTTTTTTATTGACGTCGTAAAATTAGCAAAGAAATATCGTGGAACCCAGTAATATAGAAATAAAAAGGGAGAACTAGCAACAAATTGGCGACGACCGGTCAATGGATCGACAACGATTAAATAAAATGCCATATATCTATATTCTAGGTTTGTAAAAGTGTACGAATATTGATGTAACGACGATTGTCAAATTTAACAATAGAAAGTATGGTCACACTCTGTTGCAAAATGCCGATTTAATAATTTATTTGTCAAGTATTTGAATAATTGATGACATTTAAATTGGTTGTCGCTAAAGTCATTGATGATACCATATTAATGACAGACAGAAATAATCTATATCTCGTTGTTGCTAATTTTTGTAGTGAATCTTGTGTTTAAAGTAATTTTACAAAATTAGTGTTCAATGTTAAATTGTTTAATTAATAGATCCATGTTATATTCTCACGACTATTTTTTTTTTTTTTTTTAAACATCCAGATAACTTTTGTAATCTATAAAAAAATATATTTTTCGACACATGTAAAGTGTATAGAAAATACGCGTTTTAAGATATACACATATACAAATATTAGTAATTACAATATTCGAGGGATCAATTCCCTTATCCACAAGAAACCAAAATTGAAAGGGACATACATAATAATCTCCATGTTAGTTCATTCTTTTGTTTCGAAAACATGGACTTAAGACAATTTGTTTCTTCTCTATTACATTGCAGGTCCCCGGACTTTTGTTTGTCGATTATTTTGAAAATTTGTCCATAAAATCCCCTTTATGTAGGTCCACTAGCAACCATCTATGTTGTATATGGTAATACTTTTTCTATAAAAAATAAATGCAATTGTATACTTTATATATAGAGAGAGGCATTTTGACAAATAAATTCCATCATTCATGGGGATTTATAGTTCAATGACTCTTACGTATCATATATTGCTTGATGATCAATGAATGATGTTCGAAGTTAGAAATTATCGACTGTAACATAAACTATTCTTATGATAAACTGAAATTGGTAGCCATTTAGTATTATTTGGAAGCCATTGGATCCATTTCTACATTCAAATATATTCTTTGTCATTTTGTGTCAAGAAAATTTGCTAGGGCCTTCACGTTTTCATGTTCGAATTTAGAATTAAATGGTTTGGTGTAATTATAGAATGGGCCCAATACAACCCAATGGGAAATTATTGTTATGGGCCAGACCCTCAGGTGATAGCCCTTTGAGGGAACAACTTTAACAAGTTTGTCCCTTCTTTGAAAGCCTCCTTAGCCAACAATGTTGCAACTTGCTAAAGTCGTTACATTTTTTGTTTTGTTTCTAGTGATATGAATATGGAAACAAGTTATCCTTGGAATCTTGCAACTAGGGTCTTCTAATTTTGTTGTTATTTTACGAAATGATGTGTAAGTGTATTGTCTTTAATTGAAACTTACACGTCAAATAATTCCTGTAAAAATCGTATGTTGATCTATCTGATACATATACATGATGTGTATATGAGGATCTCCACCGTAGATGCTGATATTGATGTTTAATAGCTCTAAGTTATAAATAGACTGCTTAATTGCTTGCAAACATATGCATTTGTGGTATTTTCGATAAAAAAAACTTTCAACGGAATTTATTTTTCTGTGATTCTATCAACACACTAGCACACACACAAACGACAGTTTAAAATGCTTGCAAACATACGCGTTTGTGGTATTTACAATAAAACTTTCGACGAGAATTTTTTTTGCTGGTTCTATCAACACACACACACACACACACACACACACACACACACACACACACACACACATATATATATATATATATATATATATATATATATATATATATATATATATATATATAATTTTATTTATAAAGGTATATAGTATGATGAGTGTTTTTTGGTAGAAAAAGCATTTCCATACACAACATAGAAGGTTGGTAGTGGAGCTACATGAAGGGGATTTTTGAAACCAAATTTCAAATAATCAACAAGAAAAATCGGGGACCTGCGGTGTAATAGAGAAGAAACATATTGTCTTTAAGTCCATGTTTTCCGGACAAAAGGAATGGACTAACATGGATAGTACTGCGTTTGTCAACCTCCCTTTCAATTTTTGTTTCTTATGGATTTGAGAATTGGTCCCTCAAATATTTCCATTACTAATATTTGTATATGACTATATGTATATCTTGAAATGCGTATGTCTATACGATTATATATGTGTCGACTTTCCTTTACATTACGAAAGTTATCTGAATGCATGTTTAAAATAAAGTAGTCGTGAGAAGGTAAATTGAACGTATTAATTAAATAATTTAACATCAAAGATTCATGTTATACAAATTTTTTTACAAATAAATGTAGGTACACATAAAAACATACATACCTATAATTTGTACTCTGTACACATTTGTTGTAATCTGCCACTGAAACCCTTTACAAATGGATTAACATCGAAGTCCGTTTGTCATTTATTTTAGATGGCATCATCAATGAATTTAGTGACAAACATATGAAATGACATCAGCTATCCAAATGTTTGTCAAATAAATTATTTACGACTATATTTTGCGACAGAGTGTGTAACATGATTTTCATTGTTAAATTTGATAATCGTAGGTACATATCGACGTTGATATATTTTCACAAACCCATGGAGTATACATTTGCAACATTTATTCAATCAGTAGTCATCCGTTGGCCGGTAGTCGCCAATTGGTTGCTAGTTCTTCTCTTTTTTATTTTCTTTATTTATGTGTTCGACGAAATTTTCTTCACTAATTTAATGATGTCTATCAAATACTAAACATATATGCTTTGCAATTCGTTCGTTGCCATTTCTACATAGTTTGATATTCAATCTTAGTCAATAAAATCTAACAATGACAATTTCATATTTTAATCAAAGCACATTGTCCTAATATAAATGTCCTAATATAAAGTACAATGTATCAAATGGAAAGGTATTCCAAATAACATGCAATGAACAACCAATATATTATACTACTTATTGTATGTGAACCAACATGGTCACCACATTAAATGCCAAATTAATTAGAATGAAACAAACAATATATTTATATTGAATAAATTTATTATTGATCAATTTAAATATAAGTAAATACTAGTCGTTTATAATTCATTGGTCAAAAGAGGAATAAATAATAAATGATTCTAATTAATATAAATAAATAAAAAGTTTATTTAATAAAATCCCAATTAATTCCAATGAATTAATTAATTGTTTTTGACTTGTCAAATTAAATGACTAAGGAAGATTTTCAAAAAGCTCATCCAACTGCTCAATATAAAAGGGAAATGATAAGATCATTATGCCCATAAGGCGATAGAGAAAACAAAAAGATCTCTCTCTTCTTTACCTGTTTTGGTGTCTGTCCCACCAAGTCGACGTCTTGATATAGTCAACAGAAAGAGAGAAGCTTCATTATGACGGGGCTTTCAATGACAGACTTTGTCTATCATCTTTAGCAATTTACGACAGACATTGCCTGTCGTAATTATCTGTCATATATGTTTATCGTAAATTTATGACAGACAAATTCCTGTCAAATTTAATTTATGAATGGGCTCTCAATGAGAGACAATTTCTCTCATCTATGGCCATTTATGAAAGACATTGTCAATCATGAAAAACCATTTTTATAGTAGTGATATTTTGATATATGATTTTGTAACTATTGATCCGAAGAATCAGGAACGATTTGGACCAAGCCAAAGAGACATTATTTACCAAGAATAAACTGACCATGTCAATAATCAAGATTCCTCAAATTGAAGACCATGGAGGAATTATCTCCAAGATTCTACCATAGCTTGTTAGCTTAGATTATATTAGGTAGAAGATATTAATATTCACGATACATGTATGCTCACTCACTACATACTCATTCTCAGTGTAATTCTTTTACTTGTACTTGATTCATATAAATAAAATTTTAACGCAGTGTGATATTCGTCACATCCCAATGTATTATATCAGAGATCTTGAATGAACAAGGCTTTCCTTGTAACATCTTGAGTCGTGTTTATACTCTTATCTTTAACATCTTGAATCTCACCAAAAAACATCACACCCCATTCTGAAAACTTGGTTAAAATCCACATTGCTAATTTTTGACCAAAACAAGAAGTACAAGTCTTTGGTTGAGAATATTCATGAAGAGATTTATGCTTTGGTCACTCAGTTTAATGTTACATATTTGAAGCTCAATGATCAGGCCACTGCGTTTCTTGAAGATGTTTGGTCCTTAAAAATAATATCAAGAAAGTTTTGAAAAACGTGAATTCCATATCCGAAAACAACTTAGCAAAGCTATGACAAAGATTAAAAGAGTTGGAACCAAATGCTATAACTAAAAATTAACAATATTTATTTGCCACTTTTCAAGAAAACACTGACCGCGCAATTGAAAAAGCAGAAGCGATCAACGCAAAAATCCAACTGTTGGTGAACTTGGTCTTTTACCTTGCAATTTACCAAAGCTCGCTTCACAGACTGTGTCATAAGGGGGAAAAGATATAGACCAACGTTCTCCATACCAATTCGTTTTGGTTTCATTTTTTAGCAATGCCCGTTCT